>CM030359.1:440386458-440615291 GCA_017893485.1 Hemerocallis citrina | reverse complement strand
CGTCACAAACAGATCTTCGTCCCTGATTGGCAGGTGATGAACGTCGACGGCTTTTTGGGCGACGGGAACATCTGCATGGAGGCAGTGAGGCACCTGCCTACCCCGAAGGACCGAGCGACCCTGAGGGCCGGGATGGCAGGGGACAACGTGATGCAGATGGCCCGGAGCACTATGTCGGTAAGTGTGTCGAGCCCTTCTTCATTCATATTTTTTCCTTGGAATTTTTTCTAAGTTCTTGGGCTCGGATTTTAATGTGTTGTTCTCTTCCAGACCCTCTGCCACTTCAGTTGGCTGGTCGAGGAGTTGGCGAGGAAAGATCAGGAGAAGGAGAAGGAGAGGACGGAGCGCGTTCGGGTTGCGAAGCGGCTTGAGTCCGAGCTGCTTCTTTCGACGAAGAGAGTCGCCGAAGTGGAGGACCTGGAGAAGAAGCTGGCCGACGCCATCCAATCGTCGAAGGATACGGCGGCCAAGCTTGAGAAGGAGGTGGCCGAGCTGAAGGAGGAGCTGGCCAGCGCTCGGTCGGGAGCAGAGAAGGAGGTTACCGAGCTGAAGGATGAGCTGGCCAAGGCTCGGTCGGAAGGGGAGACTGCTCGGAAGAGAGCCGAGAGGATCAAGGCCAACCACCTGAGGAAGGTGAAGAAGGTGAAGAAGGCCGTGCAAGAGGAGGCCGCGCAGCACATGATCCAGAATATGCTGGACGCCTACGGCCGTGCCCTGACCCACGTAGTCACGAAGAACCCGGGCTTCGACTCGTCCTCCTACGACTTTTACGAGCCCGTGGAGGGGGAAGAAGGGATCACCGAGGGTCTACTCGGTCCCGACGGAGAGACGGAACCCGCCGAAGGTGACGGGGAGACTGAAGCCGAGGGCGAGGAGGAGAAACTCTCCGAGGAGGAGAGCTGGAGCGGAGGCGGGGGCGAGGGTGATGGCGAAGACAAGGCAGAGGGGTCGACGGATCCGAGCGGCAAAAAGGTCGACCCCTGACTCGGTTGTCTCCCTACTTTTCAGTCTTTTTGGTTTTGTTTTCTTTTTGTAAGCCTTATTGCAGACTGGCCACCGCCTTTGTTTTGAATGAAAAGTATTTTGTTTGGCCAAAAATTTGTCCAAGTGTTGAGCCTCGGACTTAGTGTGCGTTTTGGGAGTTTTGGGCGTAAATTTCTCCAACTGTTGGGCCTCGGATTTATTTCCGCTTTTCAGGTGGTGTTTGGTCCAGTCACGGAGCTGGTCTTCCTTCGGAAGGAACTGGCCAATTTGAAGCGTGAACTTTCGGACAGCCGGCAGAAGCGGTTTCTCCTGCTCGGCCAGGCGGAGGAGGTCAGGGCAGTTCTGAGGAGGAACTGCCGCGAGCTGCATCAACTCCGGAAGCGCTCCCAGGGTCCTGGTTCCGAAGGGGAAATTGAGCGGCTTCGTGGGGAGCTTAAAGCCGCCGAGCAGAAGAACGACGATCTTTTGGCCGAGGTACAATACTTGGAGCTATCGGAGAGAGAGTGTTCGGCGAAAAGGGAGAAGATGGCCTCCGAGCTGGAGGGGGCTTTGGCCGAGCGTAAGAAACTATTGGCCGAAGTCGACATGCTCAGAAGGATCACAATAGATAGGGGGATCGAGGTCACTCACTATCGGCGGCTTGCAACTGATAGTTCCAATGCCTCGGGCTCGTTGAAGGCCCCTCGATCGAAGAAATTGGCGAAGGACGTTGTCTTGAGGGATCGGATTATCGAACTGGAGGAGGAGATCGCGTCGCTCAAGCCTGCGCCGGAGAGGGCTAATGTCCGCAGCACGTCGTGCACTCGCGAGGAAAGTGAGAGGGGGATCACGTTTTATGAACTCGCGACGCGCCCGCTAACGACCAGGCGGAGTCCGGCTGACGCTCAGAGCAGCGCGGCTGTCTCGTCGAGCGGGGCATCGGTCGGCGCGGCTGTTAGGACTAGCAGTGAAGGGGGGTCGCGCTTCGTTGGTTTAGGGTCGAGCTCAGAGGGTCGGCCTCGTCGTCCTCGCGTTTCCCTAAACCGAAGCATTCCCCTTCCGAAGAGGACTTGATTATGTCACTTTTCATTTCTGTTGGCCGTTGTAATAACCTAGTTGTAGGGTTGGTCGACCGTCTGTAACACTATTATGTCTGAATGCATAAGAATTCTGAAAAACTCTCAAGTGTTTGTCTTCGGCATTGTATTGAAACTGCGTTGTTCGTTTTTCCTGTTTTTCAGCTTGTCGCGGCGATCCATGGATCGGACTCCGGGCGTCCGAATGATGACTCCGCATCCGAGGCGACCTCTGGGACGGTGGTTCTGAGCCCCAGGAGTGTCGATCTGAAGCTACGCCGAGCCGAGGGCGAGTGGAGTCACCTTTCGTTGGTCCTCAGTCTCCGGGAGGCCGAAACACAACGCTTGGAGAACAAGATCGTCGAGCTGAGCCCCGTAGGGGAGGACGAGGACTCGCAGACCGCATTCAGCAATGCTCTTCGGGTCAAAAGTATTCGGCACATTCAGTCGAAACTTATTACCGAACGGGACGACTTGCTCTCGGAGATGGGACACCTGCGGGCGGAAATGGCGAAGCTTCGAGGAGAGGCGGAGGAACCGTCTGCCGAGGAGGGCGAACAAGATGGAGAGGATGCATTTTTATGAAAGACAAGTGTAGTTGGTCGGGGGTTGTATGTTTTGTTTGCCGACACTTTTGTAATGGTCTATCTTGTACTGTACGCCGATATTTAATAAAATTCCCTTTCGTTGTTTTGTACGTCTGTCTTTGTTTATAACTGTATTGGCCGTGCCGAACTATCTGAGCCGAGCGCGTCTATTTAGCCGAATGGATCCCCAGGGGTGCGGCGATTTGTCGCTTAGTGGGTCTGACACGGCGACGTTCTCGAGAGTGCTATTTTGACGTGGCGAGATCTGAGCCGTTGAATGTAAGCGCGAATCTCGAGGCGGCTCGTTTTCCAAGAAAACGTTATCTTGTCGTTTTGCGTGAGTGGCACGATCTGAGCCGTCTGATCGAGATCACGCACGAAAGTTGAGGGGGAAGTGTGTTTTCCCCGTTTACCAGCTCGGGAAGGCACTTGCTCGGACGCCGACCGAATGTGTTTGCCTTCGGACCTTGGCTGACAGTCAAGAGTGGTCGGGATACGTGTTCCGGACCTTAGGTATAGTCCAACGGCTGTGGGAGCAATTCCGAACGGCGATCTACCCCTGGTTCGTCCGGAGACGATCCGAGGAGGTAAAGTCGAGCCGAGTGTTGGACTCCGAACCATCGGTATAGTTCAACGGCTGTGGGAGCAATTTCGAACGGCTATCTACCCCTGGTTCGTCCGGAGACGAACCGAGGAGGTAAAGTCGAGCCGAGTGTTGGACTCCGAACCATCGGTATAGTTCAACGGCTGTGGGAGCAATTCCGAACGACGATCTACCCCTGGTTCGTCCGGAGACGAACCGAGGAGGTAAAGTCGAGCCGAGTGTTGGACTCCGAACCATCGGTATAGTTCAACGGCTGTGGGAGCAATTCCGAACGGCGATCTACCCCTGGTTTGTCCGGAGACGAACCGAGGAGGTAAAGTCGAGCCGAGTGTTGGACTCCGAACCATCGGTATAGTAAAAGGGGAGAAAAAACAGGCAAATTCAAAAGCAAAATGGAACTTTCTTTATTTGATATTTGATGGCGAACCGTTTTACATAGCAGAATTCATGGAACAGGTTACAAGTTAAAGGAGAGGAATGGCGCGACACCTCGGATTACTTAGAGAGGCGCCGGGGCGCTCTCTTGGTATTTCAGGAGGTGATCGGCATTCCAGGTCCTCGGGAGCTCTCTACCATCCATGTCCTCGAGTCGATATGCCCCAGGCCGAACAACTTTTGTGACCCGGTACGGCCCTTCCCAATTCGGAGCTAGCTTGCCCTTCTGACTGGGGAAGGATATGGCTAGCTTTCTCAACACCAGGTCTCCTTGCTCAAGGTTGGCGGGTCGAACTTTCTTGTTGTAGGCTAGCTCGACTCTCCTTCTGTAATTCTGCTGCCGAATCGATGCCCTTTCCCTCAGTTCATCTATCAGGTCCAAGTTTCCTCTGAGTTCCCTGGCATTCTGCGCTTCGTCATAGGCGATGATCCGAGGGGAAGGAATTCCGACCTCGAGGGGTATTACGGCCTCGGCCCCATAAGTAAGGCTGAAAGGGGACTCTCCAGTGGGCGTCCGCTTGCTTGTGCGGTAGTTCCACAACACATTAGGGAGTTGGTCGACCCACTGTCCTTTGGAGCACTTGTCCAACCTCTTCTTGATCCCCGCAAGGATCTGCTTATTAGCGTTCTCGGCTTGTCCGTTTGACTGGGGGTGCGAGATGGACGAGAAACGCTGTTGAATGACGAGGTCGTCGCACAGGGTTCGGAATGCTGAGCCAGTGAACTGGGTCCCATTATCTGTCACGAGGACGCGCGGGACGCCGAATCTGCATATAATGTTCTTCCAGAAGAACTGCACCACTTTGTTCTCGGTTATCGTGGCGAGGGGCTCGGCCTCGACCCACTTCGAGAAGTAATCGATAGCTACGACTAAAAACTTGAGCTGACCCGGAGCTGGAGGGAAAGGCCCTATCAAGTCCATTCCCCACATCGCGAAGGGGATAGGGCTCGATAGGGAGGTGAGGTTGGCTTGAGGGAGGCGTCGGATGCTGGAGTGTCTCTGGCAGGAGCCGCACTGCCGAACGTGTCGCTCGGCGTCTTGGAGAAGCGTCGGCCAGAAGTACCCATAATTCAGAGCTTTTCGGGCCAGGGACCTAAATCCCGAGTGTGCCCCGCCAATCCCTTCATGAAGCTCCTGTAGGGCATATTCGGCCTGATCCGGAGAGAGGCATCGTAGATATGGTCGGCCGTTTATTTGGGAGAAGGAGCGCTTGTATAGGATGCCCTCGATTAAGACATAGCGCTCGGCTCGGGTTCTAACTCGGCGTGCTTCTTTGGGATCTTGAGGCAGAACTCCATCCCTTAAGAATTCCACCAGTGGTTTCATCCAATTGTCCTGCAGCGCGACCGGCAATGTCTCCATCGAGCTAGGCGTCTTGTCTTCGATGCTCGGCTTGGAGAGGACTTCGATCAGCACGGTCTGTTCAAGACCCTGCAGAGAAGACGAAGCCAATTTGGAGAGAGCATCGGCCTGTGAGTTCTCCTCCCGAGGGACACGCTGGATGATGGCTTCTTCGAACCGACCCATCAGACCCCGGACCTTGGCGAGGTACTTAGCCATTCGCTCATCCCGGGCCTCGTACTCGCCCATGACCTGATTCACAACTAGTTGGGAGTCACTGTGAACCCGAAGGCGCTGCGCCCCAGCACTTCGTGCGAGTCCGAGGCCAGCTATGAGGGCCTCGTATTCCGCCTCATTGTTCGAAGCCTTGAAGTTCAGGCGGATCGCATACTGCAAGACGAAGTTGTCAGGGCCGTTTAAGATAATCCCGGCGCCACTTCCTTCACTGCAAGAGGACCCGTCCACGAAGACTGTCCAAATGGGGGGCCCATTTGGGACGTGGCCGACCTCAGGGATGGTGGTCTCTACAATGAATTCGGCGAGAGCCTGAGCCTTAATTGCCGTCCGAGGCTGATAAGTGATGTCGTGCTGACTCAGCTCTACGGACCATTTCATCAGCCGACCCGAGGTCTCTGGCTTGTGGAGGATCTGCTTTAGCGGTTGATCGGTGAGGACGATGACTGAATGAGATTGGAAGTAGGGCCGAAGCTTCCTTGCTGCCATGACGAGGGCGTAGGCTATCTTTTCTATCCTCGGATAACGGAGCTCGGCATCCCGAAGTACCTTGCTCACGTAGTAAATAGGCCTCTGGGTCCGGTCCTCTTCTCTGACCAGGACAGCGCTCAGGGACTGCTCAGAGGCTGCCAAGTAGAGGAAGAGAGGCTCGCCTGGGACCGGCTTACTGAGCAGAGGGGGGTTCACCAGATAGGCTTTCAGCTGGTCGAACGATGCTTGCTGTGCCTCGCCCCATTCAAATCCTTTAGCGCCTCGGAGTGCTTTGAAGAAGGGAAGGCACTTTTCCCCTGACTTGGAGAGGAACCGACCAATGGCTGCGAGCCGTCCGGTGAGCTTCTGCACCTCTTTGACGTTCCGAGGCGGGGCCATGTCTAATATGGCTTTGATCTTTTCGGGGTTAGCTTCAATCCCCCGCTGGCTCACCATGAAACCGAGGAACTTGCCAGAGGAGACTCCGAACGCACACTTGTTCGGGTTTAGCCGCATGTTGTACTTCCTCAACACGCCGAAAGCCTCTTGGAGGTCGGCTACATGGTCGGTGCCGCGGATGCTCTTGACGAGCATGTCATCAACGTACACCTCCATGTTTCGGCCGATCTGATGCTGAAAGACCTTGTTGACAAGGCGCTGGTAGGTGGCGCCCGCGTTCTTCAAACCGAACGTCATTACTCGGTAGCAGTAGAGGCCTTGGTCGGTGACGAAGGAGGTCTTCGGGATGTCCGGAGGGAACATCCGGATTTGGTTGTAGCCCGAGAAGGCATCCATGAAGCTGAGGAGCTCATGGCCCGAGGTGGCGTCGATTAGGGTGTCGATGTTCGGGAGAGGGAAGGGATCCTTCTGACACGCTTTGTTGAGGTCGGTGAAGTCGATGCATATCCTCCACGAGCCATTGGACTTCTTGACCATTACAACATTCGACAGCCACTCGGGATAATTCACCTCCTGGATGAACTTGGCCTTCAGCAGCTTATCCACTTCCTCCTTGATTGCCTGCTGTCGCTCGGGAGCGAACTTTCGCCTCTTCTGCTGAACCGGTTTGCACCCCGGTTCGACGCTTAGGCGGTGGACGAGCAAGTCTTCGGAGATGCCGGGCATATCCGCGGCCGACCAAGCGAATAGGTCGCGGTTATCCCGGATGCACCTCACCAGGTCGGAGAATAGCACGGTTGGCAAGGACTTGCTGACGAGGAATTTTCGGCTCGGATCCTCGTCGGAGAAGAGTACTTCTTCTAACTCGTCCGCTGGCTCGGACGTTGGGCGAGCCCTCGGCTCGGGGATCTCGAGTGCCTCGAGCGAAAGCACTGGTCCCCCGGTGGAAGTCATGTAGCACTTCCGAGCTGTTTCCTGGCTTCCCCTGACCTCCCCTACCCCCGAACGAGTGGGGAACTTCATCTTCAAGTGGTATGCCGAGGGGACAGCCTCAAGAGCGGCTAGGCCGGGGCGGCCTAGGATGACATTATATGCTGCCGGGACGTCGACGACCATGAAGTCCATCGGCTCCGTCCGGGTAGTAGGGGTGCTTCCCGCAGTAACGTCTAGGGTTATCACCCCTTCGATGGTTACCGGGACCCCCGTGAACCCGTGTAGAGTGTATCCGGCTGGCTTGAGACGGTCTCGGGACAGCTGGAGGCCCTGGAAGGCCGAAAGGAATAGGATGTTGACCGAACTCCCGTTGTCAACCAAAATCCTCTGCACCTTGAAGTTGGCCATGCGGAGGTCGATGACGAGGGCATCACAGTGAGGGGTTCGGACTCCTTCGAGATCGGCGTCGGAGAAGGATACGGGCACACCGAAGCCCTTGGGAGGAGGGGCACTGTGGACCGAGTTCACCTCTCGGACGAAGGCTTTCCGAGACGTATTAGAGGAGCCGCCCATGGGGCCCCCGTGGATCATATGCAGAACCCTTTCTTCTTCGAACCCAGGCGTTACTTCGCGCCGCTCAGAGCGCTTGTTAGCCCCCCGAGGGGGAGGAGAGTTCCGATCTGTCCGATCGTTAGCCTTCACGAACTTCGCCAACTGCCCCCTTCGGATGAGGGCTTCGATCTCATCTCTCAAAGCCCGACAGTCATTCGTCTCGTGCCCGTGGTCTCGGTGGTACCGACACCACTTGTCTTTGTCCCTCCTCTTCGCCGGTTTGTGCATCCTCGGGGCTGGAGGAAGGACCCCCTCCTTCTCTACCTCCATGAGGATAGTGGAGACATTAGTTGTGAGGGGCGTGAACTTCTCGAACCTGGGGGGAGGGCGACATTGGCCGCCCATGTCCTTCTGAGCTTTTTTCGACCCTTCCTCCCCCGTCGCCTTCCTTTTCGATCCTGCGGAGGGCCCTCCGAAGCTGGGAAGGGCTTCGGCCTCTTCTGCTCGGATGTACTTCTCGCACCTCAGGAGGAGGTCGGCGAAGTCATGCGGAGGCTTCTTGGCGAGGGATGATCGGAGGTTGGCGTTATGGACGTTCGACTGGAACGCCACGGTAGCCACGGACTGGTCCAAGGAAGCTATGGACCGGACTTCTGCGGTAAACCTTTTCACATAGTCCCGTAGCTTTTCTTCTTTCTCCTGCCGCAGGTTCAGTAAGGAAAGACTCGTCTTCTCAGCTCGCCGGCTGCTCACGAAGTGAGTGATGAACAGCGTCTCGAACTGTTCGAACGAGAAGATGGATGAGGGGGCGAGTCTAGAATACCATTCCCGAGCCTACCCCCTGAGGGTGGCGGGGAAGGTCCTGCATAGCATTGCGTCGGAAGCTTGGTGGATAAGCATCAGTGTCTTGAAGCTTTCGACGTGGTCGACCGGATCGGATTCCCACAGACGGTGCCAATCTGTTACCGCTGATTTCGGTGTGGGGGTAAACAGATAGAATTTGTGGATCCGAGGAAAACCTGAACAGCTTACTCAGCCTACTTGCTCCCGCCGCTACCTGCAAAGAAGTGCGAAACACCGGGGTTGATTCCGGCGACGCACCCTCCGACGCTCTTGTCAGTAATCAGCAAAAGATTAAGAAAGAGCTTAAGATGGTGGAGAAGTGATTAACCTGGTCTCGGTGGTAGAGGGGTTGTATTTATAGTCGCCTTTGGAATGATTTGGGGCCTAATTTCCTGCCTAACAAATAGGAGAAGAATCCTCCTATTCTGTTTTGGGAAGTTAGGCCTTGATTCCCTGGTGAGAGCTAATCAGGTTTATTGATTTGACCAAATTAGTGGCCTGATTCTCTTCTTGGTGGATTGGGCTTGTATCGGGTCGGGACCCGTACCCAATTGAAGTGGATCTATTCGCGGGTGGTTGGTTCTGTGAGAAGGAGGCCCAACACCCGTTTTGGATCCATCCGTATGTGAAATTACCTTTTTGCCCCCGTGCTTCAGGATTCGTGCTCGATCTGGACGGTCCCGATTTAACCCCAATTTTAGCCATATCACCAAGAATCCCCAAAAGCAAAGAAAACACCTCCTTCCGAAAGCACAGCCAAGGCCACAACAACTCACTTCTAAATCCTTTGTTTGATTTAATTTATTTTTGGTTAATGAAATGGCTTAGTGGAGAAGGGGTTATTATAAAGGATTAATTAGGTGGTTTAGATAACTACTAGTCCACCTCATCACCCACTAACCCACTCTCTCACCCCACTCACCAAGTCAGCTGGCCAATTTTCTCTTTGTAGTGTGCACATTGCACGAGTGCACATGCACGTGCTTTATGTACACCCACACAATTTTAATTATTTTTATTTTTATTGAATAAAATGGGCACTCTACATGACAAGTTGTGTGTAGGTTTTTCATTTAAATAGTTTTTGTTGCTTTAAAAACAATTTTGGGGCCATGAGTTTTTATAATACCAAGTGTAATAAATAAAGTGAGAAGAAAAATGTGCATTGCAAATTTTAGAGACAACAATGCATACAAAATTTTACGTGCAATGCACATGCAAAAAATATTAGAATTAATTTGAGAGAACGAAAAGCAGTCAAAATAAAAAATACATAGAATATGTAGATTAACAATGTCACGAATATTTCACGTAACGGAAAATATACGTAGTCGACACGTGTATCGAAAACACGTGCAATATACATAAAAACACAGATTGAAAATTAATTTTTGAGTTGGCTCAAAATAGGTTAAGAATGAATTTTGAGAAAACAGAAAACATATAAATAATCAGAGTATAAGAACGCGTGCCATTTATATAAAAATATGTTACGAATACTACTTGTAACGGTACAAAATACACGTGCGTAACACATGAGGGCAAAACTGTCATTACTCAATTTTGCGGGGTGTTACAATAGGACTCAAGGAAAAATGTATGACATGTCTACAAGTGGAAGCAACTCGCCGAAAGAATAACAACAACAACAATAACAACCAACATGAAGAATTGAAGATCAACAACAACAACAAATTGAAGACCAACAGAAAATTGTAAATGTATAAAAAATTGTAAAAAAAATCTTTGTTTCTTATAAAAAAGTTGGAAAATTGAAGAAAATTGTAATTGTATAGAAGAAAATTGTAATTGTATAGAACAAATTTGTAATAATTCTTTGTTTCTTATAAAAAAGTTGGAAATTTGTATAAGTTGAAATCATATGAATAATATATACATTTTTTTTAGCAATTTCACCCTTTGATTATTATTATTATTATTACATTTTTTTTAAAGTTAAAAAAATTAGTCGAAATCGATGGGCCAACCAGCGACCCGACCCGACCCGACCCGACCCAACCCAACCCGAATGGGTTCACGGGTTGGCTGGGTCGAGATTTTGCTAATCCAACCCAACCCGACCCGAATCCGCCTTATTTGGGTTCCAACCCGAGCGGGATCGACCCGACTTAGCCTGGTCGACCTAATTGCCAACCCTAGGTCTGCCGTCCACCTTGGTGTATGAACGTTTGAAGAGGATATTCTCAGTCAAGGTGAACCTTTGTGATCAGACCCTTTTCTTCCTAGCCTCGACGAAGTTCTTAGGTAGTTGGCCTTTCGCAAAGAATTTGTGGATGTGATCCATTTTATTATACGGCTGCATGCCCATATTGAGGCAGATGATCTCGGGCTTCTCGATGCTTGGCTCGTGGAGGACCTCGATGAGTACTGTGTGATCGAGGCCCTCGAAGGATGATGAAGCGAGCTTGGACAAGGCATCGGCCTGACCATTTAGTTCCCTGGGTATCCGCTTGACAACAGCGTGATTAAAGGCTTCCAAGATGAGTTTGATGTGCGCCAGGTAACGGACCATCCGTGCATCACGGGCCTCGTAATCCCCCAAAATTTGGCTGACCACGAGCTGAGAGTCGCTGAAGGCCCTTACTTGTCTTGTTCCCACATTGCGGGCCAGTGTGAGGCCAACGATCATTGCTTCGTATTCCGCCTCATTATTAAGGCCTGAAAATTGAGGCGTAGGGAATACTGGAGGACGAGCTCAGCGAGGTCACGGAGTATGATGCCAACTTTGCTTCTGCCCTCGCAGGACGATCCATTTACATAAATCATCCAAGTGGGATCGTGCTCCGGGATCTCGGATACTTCGGAAATGGTACACTCTGTGATGAATTCTGTGAGGGCTTCCCCCTTGATGGCTGTGCGGGGTTGATAGCTGATGTCGTGTTGGCTCAGCTCAATCGACCATTTGATCAGTCGCCCGAAATTTTATGGTTTGTTAAGGACGAGCTTGAGTGGCTGATCTGTTAGGACTTGAATGGAGTTAGTATGAAAATACGATCGGAGTTTACGAGTTGCCATCACTAATGAGTAAGTGATTTTTTCCATTCGGCCAAATCGGAGCTCCGCCTCGTGCAAGACTTTGCTGACGTAATAAATGGATTTTTGGATCCCGTCTTCCTCACCGACGAGTACGACACTGAGCGCGTGTTTAGATGCGGCCAAATAGAGGTAGAAGGGTTCGCCCGGTTCTGGTTTACTGAGGAACGGGGGGTTGGCCAGGTAGGGTTCAGCTGGTCGAAGGCCTGCTGTTGGGGTTCTCCCCATTCGAAGCCTTTAGCCAACCGGAAGGCTTTGAAGAACGGGAGCGACTTTTCACTGGATTTTGAAAGGAAACGGCCGATGGCTGCCAACCGACCAGTGAGCCTCTGGACCTATTTGACATTTCTTGAAGGGTCTATGTCTAGTATGGCCTGGATCTTCTCGGGGTTCACCTCAATGCCCCGCTGGCTGACCACAAATCCGAGAAATCTTTTCGAAGTGACGCCGAAGGCGCATTTGGAGGGGTTAAGTCTCATGTTGTAGGACCTTAGGACCCCGAAGGCTTCCTCGAGATCGGTGACGTGGTCTTTGCCTCGGAGCTTTTAACGAGCATGTCATCGACATAGACCTCCATGTTCCGACCTATTTACTCCTTAAGCACCCGATTAACGAGCCTTTGGTAGGTAGCACCATCATTCTTCAACCCGAATGGCATGACCCGATAACAGTATAGGCCATATTCTGTCACGAAGGCAGTTTTGGGGATGTCAGGGGGGAACATTCTGATTTGGTTATAACCTGAAAAGGCATCCATGAAGCTAGTAGTTTGTGACCAGAAGTTGCATCCATCAGGGCGTCGATGCTTGGAAAGGAGAATGGATCTTTGGGGCAGACCTTGTTGAGGTATATGAAGTCTATGCAGATCCTCCACTTCCCGCTCGGTTTCTTCACCATCACTACGTAGCCATTCGGGATAGCTGACCTTCTGGATAAAATGAGCCGAGAGGATCTTGTTCACTTCTTCTTTGGTTGCTAGCTGCCTTTCGGGGGCAAATTTGCGGCGCTTCTGCTGAACGAGCTTCGAATCCGGGTGGATGCTTAGCCGGTGCATGATGAGGTCCTCCGAGATTCGTGGCATATCCGATGGCATCCAGGTGAAGAGATCAACATTTCGCCTGATGCAATCAATGATGGCTAGTTTTAGGTCTGGGTCGAGGGATTGTCTTACTCGGAACCACCTAGATTTGTCCTCCTCGGTGAAGGGGATTTCTTCCAGTTGGTCGACGGGCTCAGAGCCCAATGAGTTCCTGTCGTACAGAAGTTCGACCGCTTCGAGGGGAAAAACTCCGCCTCCCACCTTGTCCATGTAGCACGACCTGGCCGATTCTTGATTGCCTCAAACCATGCTGACTCCGTGGTCGGTAGGGAACTTCATTTTCAGGTGGTATGCGGAGGGTACCGCTTGAAGGGAATAGAGGTCGGGCCTACCGAGGATTATTTTGTAGGCAGCTTTGACATTGACCACCATGAAATCCTTGGCTTCTGTTCGGATATTTGGGACAGTTCCAGCTGTGACGTCGAGCGTGATTATCCCATCGATCTGTACAGGAGTTCCTGAAAGCTCGTGCAGCGTGTAGCGCCCCGAATTTCCAATAAATAAAATTAGAAATAAGTGGCACAATTCCCAGCATCCACTTCAATTGCAATTATAAACATAGTACAAAACACAGGGAAAATTAAATTTTTTATTACATCAACTCTTTACAACACAGCGGAATTCAAACACTTTAAATTACAATTCTTTACAATACAATAAATTTCAACTTTTAATTACACCTCAAGCTTTTCTTGATTCAACTCTATCCATAAATGAAAGCCTGCAAAATTATGAATGAAAAGTGGGTACGCCAGTTAAATGCAACTGACGTCAACTATAATAATAGTGATACTTCTAGATCTCACAATCACAAACTTGTTGCATATAACATAACAGTAATGAATGATGCATAACAATAATAAGTAGAACAACAAGTGAAACATATTAATACAGTACTAATAGATGGAACATGAAACAATAATGAATGAAATGTAAAGTAACAAGTGAAGCTAGGCTAAGTGTTAAGTGTATGAGATGAAAATAGAAAACAAGCATGCATAAAACAAGTCAAGAAACACAAATACTTATGATGATTCCTAATGCATACTTGCCGGATTCTATGCATCCCATTCTACATAGGTCCGGTGCAAGCCCTTATCGTTTTTCACTTTATAGTGTTTAATCCCTTGTTATGCAACTAATTCTACTACGTGATAGAAGCAAGATCTAGAATACTCCGCGAATAGGCTTACGTCTCAGTATCTACCCGCCAGACTAGCACCATCGACGCGCAAGCATCATGTAAGCATTGCTCCGACCCCGGAGAATCACCTCCCTGCCATGTACCCCGCGAATAGGCCTGCTGACCATCGAAACGCGAACATACCAAAACCTTCTTACTTCTAGACATTCCGCGAATAGGCCTGCCTACCATCGACGCGCGAACATACTACAGAGACACAACAAATACACAGCCCCGGAATACATTCGTGCGATTGACAACAGAGCCTAATACTTACGTTTCCCAAGATCTATCACATCTTCACTAGTGCCTGTTCTTATGTTCATTATTATTAATTAAGTCACAATTCTCCCTAGAGTTGGTGTATCCTGCCGGGCTTAACTCAACTAAATCAACAACAAGGCTCCACTGGCCATAATATCCACAAAGTCTCAACCGCCGACACGTTAGGGTCCCAGGTCCCACTCAACCTCTAGAGTTTCAAAACTTGACATATCATCAACAATCTTTCGGGGTCCACATCATAACCCCAAGCCTCAAATCAAAACCCAACTTGGTTTAATTATACAAACTACTATTCATTAACTACATTCCTTTTAATCAACCAATATTGCCATAAGAACTCCTTTATATGTATAGAAGCACATTTCATCCACGAAAATATAGGTTTTTACAAAATCTGAAAATTATACGATTTTGTCATTCAAAACATACATTCTAAAATCAATATTAAATTCTGGAAAAATTAACTTAAATCCAGCACATCAAGGAATTCACCATAAAAATCTGCACTCAAATAAATTAATTTAAAGGGGTGATATTCAATAAATTCTGAAAATTATCTTTCATCCAAAAATTTGAAAGTTATATGATTTCGTTCCTCAAAACAGTACATTCTATAGTCGATATTAATTTCTGGAAAAATCATTTTAAATTTAGCACATAACGAGGAATTCACCATAAAAATCTGGACTCAAATAAATTAATTTAAAGGGTTGTGGTATGGCTAAAAATGGGATTAAATCGGGGCCGTTCAAATCGGACACGAATCTTAAAGCTCAGAGGTAAAACGGTAATTTCACCTACTAACGGGTCTGAAATGGGAACTGGGTCTTTATTCAAAGCCCAATAACCCATAAACGGATCTGCCTTACTGGGTATGGGTTCCAACCCGTTACAACCCAGTTCAGAAGGATAAAGAAGAATTCAGATTCATAATTATCCCTAAGAAGTGGTCTTAACCACTTCTATCCATTCACACCGGAAAGTAAAGATATATTCATATCTTGAAATGGATCCCTAAGGTGACTATAAATACCCCCCCCATCCACCATCATTAAGAGGTAATCAATACTTTTCCAGTTTAAAGTTCTTACTTAATCATTCAGATTACTGACAAGAGCGCCGGGATCCATCCCGGTGTCTCACAATTTTTGCAGGTTCGCAGCAGCGGCAAGAGACCAAGTCAACACATTGGTGAAGGTCAACAGGTCAACAGGTTTGCCTTGTTCGTTTTCTTAAGATTCCACAAATTCTATTTGTTTGCGCCCACACCAAAATCAGCAGCAACAGATTGGTGCCGTCTGTGGGAAACGAAAAAGCAACCCGACCTAACTTCATCAGCGATACTAGTTTCAAGCCATGCATCCAGAATAGAAGGGGAAGGCAGCGGTCTCCAACCGAAAAACCACTTCTCTTCCTCCTCCCCCTCCTCCAGCTCAAGGTGCTCCTCCTAAATAGGCCCCTCCAGGGTCTCGGGGGGCTGCCCAGGGGGGCTCCCGTCGGAGTCATCTGAAGCAACATCCTTCTCATGACCATGTCGCGGGACCCAATCCTTCAGTTGAATCTATGGCTTCTCAAAGCCCTCCCGAGCGGGATCTTCGTCAAGTGATTGCCAACCGCCAAAAGGGGGTCGATCTCAGAACTCGCCTGAATGGATGACGAGCCCTTGGTGGAGTCCATCAACCTGAGCACCCAGGAGCCTTAAGAATTCGGACCCCCTGCTGACCGAGGACTAGAAGATCCCCTCCCCCGAGGAGGCGAAGAGAGTTTCCTCAGCGTCATCGGCGAAGAACTCATTCTCCAGTAAGCCGAGCCACACATAAGGACCGCCAAGCTGGAGAGGCACCAGTCACAAGGGCAGATCTTCAAGACTTCCAAGCGACAGTCTTACGGGCCCTCAATATCGCCCCAAAGAACGACCAGAGGCCACCTACTCATGAGCCAGCTAGGAGCCACCGCCTTCACACTCTCAGTCCTCGTCCTTATCCAAGCTACCATCGTCGTAGCCCCAGTCCATCCTCGTACGAAGATGAGTCCCGGGGCTCGGCAAAATATGATCAAAGAGAAGACTCACCACCGTCTCCACGAGATGGAGAGGCTCCTCGGCCGAATTGACAAAGAAGAAGAGCAATGGGCGATACATCTCCGCCCGGGCCGACCTCCATTCTCCCGCACCATCATGGAGGCCCCCATCCCAGAGAACTTCAAGCCGCCTCTCTTCGAGTTGTATACCGGGGAGTCAGACCCCGCAGATCACATAGAGAGTTTCAAAACTCTCATGATGATCCACCATGCTTCAGACGCCCTCCTCTGCAAGATCTTCCCTGCCACATTGAAGGGGCCTGCAAGAGAATGGTACTCTCGACTCGCCCTAGCCTCCATCTTCTCATTCGATCAGTTCGAAGGGCTCTTCCTTACTCATTTCGTGAGTAGCCGCCAGACCGAGAAAACAAGTGTATCCCTGGTGACCCTCAACCAAGAAAATGGTGAATGCCTAAGGGATTACGTTCGACGCTTCACCGCCGAAGCCCGGTCCATTCCATCCCTCAACCAATCAGTAGCCTCTGCCGCATTCGAGCGCAACATCACTAATGCCAACCTCAGGGCGTCCCTTACCAAGAAGCCTCCTCGGTACTTCTCAGAACTCCTACTTAGGGTGGAGAAGTACATACGAGCGGAAGAGGCTTTCAACCCCCTACTCTTGAGGAGACATCTTCCGGGAACAAACGAAAGAATACAAGCGAAGAGGGGTCCCAAAAGTCACAGAAGGACGGCCATGGCCAGCGCGGTCCGACTCCTCGTTTTGAGAAGTTCACCCCCCACATTGCTAATATATTAGAAGTTCTTATGGAGGTGGACAAGGAAGGGCTACTCCGTGCTCCCCCTAGAATGAATACCCCTAGTAAGAAGAGGAACAAGGATAAGTGGTGCCGCTTTCACAGGGACCTCGACCACGACACGGATGAATGTCGGGCTATCAAGAAGGAGATCGAAGAACTCATATAGCGGGGACACCTGACCAAGTTCGTCCAAAAAGATGGGGCCGAGCTTCCCCCTTGAGGAGCCAACAAAAGAACAGAAAGGCCCGCCGAGCTTCAAGACTCAGAACCTCCTAGCTCCTCCCAAGAGGTCTTCACCTTGTTATAGAAGTAGGATCTTGATTTTTAATAAGGCCGATGCTTGTAACCCGACGAATAGCATGTAATAATGGCTTGTCCTGTTGAAGCGGTCACTTAGTTTATCTCAATAAAAATTTACATTTTTTCATTGAAAATTATTGCTCTTGCTTCATCCCTATCTCTCCGAGTCACATCTACGACTAGCTAAATGGTGAGTTTAGAGTACAGCTTCTTCTACATGGCTGCTCCCACAACTTACTAAGCTCAAAAAACGAGTTCAGAGTCCAACACTTGGCTCGATTCCGCTTCAAATTACTCGCTCATAAGTGGGTAAGAAGTGGTTCGCCATTCGGAATTCCTCCTACACCTCGTTACCCCTCTCTAACAACGCGTTCGGAGTCTAACACTTGGCTCGATTAAGCAAGTTAGAAGTGGTTCGCCATTCGGAACTGCTCCCACAACCGTTGATACTCTCTTAAACGACGAGTTCGGAGTCCAACACTTGGCTCGATTCCGCTTCAAATAAATTGCTCTTAAGCAAGTTAGAAGTGGTTCGCCATTCGCAACTGCTCCCACAACTGTTGATTCTCTCACTTAAACAGCGAGTTCGGAGCTAAAGCTCTCCCCCTAGAGCTGCTCCTCAAACTCGTCTCACAAATGGCTCTCTCCTAGAGTCAAGCGCTTCGCTCCGCTCACCTCCAAGGCAGACATCTTCTCAACGAGTTCGGAGCTCACAACTCTCTCCTAGAGTTGCTCCTCAAACTCGTCTTCCAGATGGCTCTCTCCTAGAGCCGAGCTCTTCGCTCCGCTCACCTCCAAGGCGGACCTCTTCTCAACGAGTTTGGAGCTCACAACTCTCTCATAGAGTTGCTCCTCAAACTCGTCTTCCAGATGGCTCTCTCCTAGAGCCGAGCTCTTCGCTCCACTCACCTCCAAGGCGGACCTCTTCTCATCGAGTTAGGAGCTCACAACTCTCTCCTAGAGTTGCTCCTCAAACTCATCTTCAAGATGGCCCTCTCCTAGAGCCGAGCGCTTCCCTCCACTCACCTCCAATGCGGACCTCTTCTCAATGAGTTCGGAGCTCACAACTCTCTCCTAGAGTCGCTCCTCAAACTCGTCTTCCAAATGGCTCTCTCCTAGAGCCAAGCTCTTCGCTCCGCTCACTTCAAAGGCGGACCTCTTCTCAACGAGTTCGGAGCTCACAACTCTCTCCTAGAGTTGCTCCTCAAACTCGTCTCCCAAATGGCTCTCTCCTAAAGTCAAGCTCTTCGCTCCGCTCGCCTCCAAAGCGGGCATCTTCTAAGCGAGTTCAGAGCTCAAAACTCTCCCATAGAGTTGCTCCTTGCACTCACTTCAAAGAATGGGTCTTCCCATGGCTCTTACGAGGATCTTCCTAGCACATCTTCTCCACCCCTAGGAGTGGAGCTCCTCTTCAAAAATCTCCAAAACCAAACAACACATCACCGAGCTCGACCCCCTCTCACCTGGCTGAACTCCAAGATGCCGACGTCGAGCTCCGACCCCCTACCTCGTCGAGCTCCGACCCATCCTCCGTCGTCGAGCTCACCTCGATGAGCTCCGCCATGACCGAGCTACAATGCCGAGATGTCGGGGTACCGACCTCCACATAAGGAGAAAATGCCGCCGAGCCAGTTTCACCGTCAGATTGTCTCAAAATTCGCGTCCGAATTTGATGAGCGGCTCAGATCTCGCCACGTCTGCACAAAATGACAAGATAACGTTTTCTCGAAACCTGAGCCTCTTGTCTCGTGATTCGTGCTATGATCGTGATCAACCGTCCAGATTGAGCCATGTAGCTCGGATCTGAAATTCGAGCTGCTGATCTACAGAACTGCAAAGTGGCAAAAAATGCACCTCAAAATCCGTGCTCGATTTGTCGAGCAAGCGAGCAGCCCAAAAGCAAAGAAGAAAAGGTGAAGGGGTTAGTGGGTCGGACCCAAACCCGAACCAAACCCATTCTCCTACCTCTTCTTCTTTCCCAACATTCTGGCACCAAAACCAGAAAAGAAAAAAAAACCCAAAGAACAACACTCCACCTTCCTCCCCCCCTATGCGAGCTCCATCTCCATCGAACCATCGAACCGAGATCCACGACACCGAGGAACCTAATGTCGAACCCATCTATTTAGCCAAGCTTCAGAGCTCCGACCACCTTTCCACAATGCCGAGCACCAACAGCGCCAACTCCGAAGCTTCGTTTCCGAGCTCACTTCCATCCTCACTTCAATGCGTCGAGCTCCCCCTCGAGCGAAGCTCCGAACCCAACACTCATCTTCAACCTCCGAACTAGAGCTCCACTTCGCCGAGCTCAAAGCCTTGCACCTCCGACTCGAGCTCCTCCCTCGCCAAGTCGTCGAGGAGCTCAAAGCTCCACCTCCACTGCCCCCGAGCTCGCCTCTTCACCTTGCCGAGATCACATGAGCAGCCGAAGCTCATCGTCGAAGCTCGGAGCTTCATCGAGCTCCGCCATAGCCTCGCCCTCGTCACCATACCGAGCTCGAACCCATCACCATGGCAATGACGAGCTCCTCACATCGCCGAGCACTCCCTCCTCCTTCGGCGAGCTCATCTCCAAACTCCATATCGTCGAGCTCACTGTTGAAGCTTCGACGAGCCCACAGCCAAGCTCCTATTTGGAAGGCTGTAATTTCTTAACCGCTGCAGTTTCTACCCCCGCAAATAGTTTAGCACATTCTTTGTTGCTACTATGGGGCCCTGAAGCACAAGGAGATTTTACTCGCTGGTGTCAATTAGGAGGTTATCTTAACCGCTTCTATCCATTCACACCGGGAAGTAGAGATATATTCATATCTTGAAACAGATCCTTAAGGCGACTATAAATACCCCCCATCCACCATCATTAAGAGACAATCAATACTTTTCCAGTTTAAAGTTCTTGCTTAATCATTCAGATTATTGACAAGAGTGTCAGAGGGTGCGTCACCGGGATCCATCCCGGTGTCTCACACTTTTTGCAGGTTCGCAGCAGCGGCAAGAGACCAAGTCAACACATTGGTGAAGGTCAACAGGTCAACAAGTTTGCCTTGTTCGTTTTCTCAAGAATCCACAAATTCTATCTGTTTGCTCCCACACCAAAATCAGCAGCAACAGGTTGATATTCAATAAGTTCTGAAAACTATATTTCATTAAAAATCTGAAAGTTACATGATTTCGTTCCTCAAAACAATAAATTCTATAGTAGATATTAATTTCTGGAAAAATTAATTTAAGTTCAGCACCTAACGAGGAATTCACCATAAAAATCTGGACTCAAATAAATTAATTCAAAGGGTTGATATTCAATAAATTTTGAAAAACTATATTTCATCCAAAAATCTGAAAGTTACATAATTTTGTTCCTCAAAACAGTACATTCTATAGTTGATATTAATTTTTGGATAAATCAATTTAAGTTCAGCACGTAACGAGGAATTCACCATATAAATCTGGACTTAAATAAATTAATCCAAGGGTTCTTGTCCAACAAATTCTGAAAACTAATCGTTATTTAAAAAATCTGGAACTACGACAGTACAGTGTTAGAAATTGCATATTTTACAATTTATGAGTAGGGTTGAGGATACGTCAGATGTTCTGGAAACTAGACACAGTGAACTACAATTTTTTTAAAATAAGTTTTAGATCATGTCATCAGTAACTGTGTCAAATTCTCGTTCCAATCTGGAGCAGACAGCAGTCCAGAGCATATAACAACTTCGAAATTCATCCAAACTCGATCAACTATTATAAACTCCATGATCATACAAGTATTAAAACAACTTCTTTCATGCACCACCAATCTCTAACATCAATCATTAATTTATACATGGTAATCACATCTCAATTAGGGTTCTTATTCATGAAGATATTATTTGACTACTTTCTCATTAAGATTTACCTCTAATAAATCTACATCAAGTTTTATAATCATGCAAGATATATCATATTTGATCAATCATCATCATATCATAAAAACATATTACAAATCTAGAGATGAGAAGTACCACCCACCTCAAAGAAGATCAACTTGAAGAACAAGGGTAGTAATAAAGAGAACCTTCTCCTCCTTGCAAAAATCCAAGATCCAACTCCAAGAAAATAATGAGAAAATAATGTTTTTGGGTTTACAACAGTAGGCACTACAAACCACAACGTCTATCCCAACGTTCCTATCCCGGCGTTTGAGGAGAACGCCGGGATAGACATAAATTTTTTTATATATATAAATATTCTCTTACCTATCCTGGGATATATCCCAAAAATTTCGAAGCAATTCCCAAACTAACTCACTTTTTGAATGTTTTTCCCAAACTGACCCACTTTTAAAAAAAATTCCCAAACCGACCCACTCGCTATCACAGATAGCGAGTTTAGTCAAAATAAACTCGCTATCTGAGACAGCGAGTGTTGGTTTTGAATTTTTTGGTTTCTTCCTTGGTCAAGACTCGCTGCCTCAAACAACGAGCTTGTTTTAACCAAACTCGTTGTTTGAGATAGTGAGTGTTGATTGGAGTTTTTAACTTTCTCAACCATGTAAAATTCCGATGTGTTTGTATGTGTTTGTCTTTATTTTGTGGACTTTATAGTAGTTTGTATTTGTTTTATTATGTGATGTGGACTTTCTAGTAGTTTGTATGTGTTTCATTTTGAACTATGATAATTCCCATTTGTTTCAACATCATTTTGAACTATCTAAGAAAGCCAGTTTGGAGGCTGAATATTGCTAAGAGTATCAGACTCACGACTCACTATCACAGATTGGGTCAAAGTGCCTCGTCAACTCAAGACTCGCTATCTCAGATAGCGAAGCACTTTGACCCAAACTCGCTATCTGAGATAGCGAGTCTTGAGTCTGATACTCTTAGCAATATCCATCCTCCAAACTCGCTTTCTCAGAAAGCGAGTAAGTTTGAACCACACTCGCTTTTTGAGATAGCGAGTTTAGGCCAAATATTTCCAAGACAAAACTATAGTTGCAGTCTGACCTCTACATTCATATAAACACAACATACAACTCAAACCATCACCAATTCCACTGCACTCCTTTATGCAAAATCACGAATTCATGATTATCAAAGATCGAATTTGGGGGCTAGGGTTTATGGGTTATCGAAGAGGGAGAGTTGAGAGAAAGAGATAGAGGGAGAAAAGAAACAGCGAGCCTGGGGTTTAAGAAAGCCCTAATCGACACTCGCTGTCTCAAACAACGAGTTTGGCTAAAACAAGCTCGCTGTTTGAGACAGCGAGTCTTGGCCAAGGAAGAAACAAAAAAACCCAAAACCAACACTCGCTATCACAAATAGCGAGTAGTTTTTGACTAAACTTGCTAGATAGCGAGTGGGTCGGTTTGGAATTTTTTTTTAAAGTAGGTCAGTTTGGAAAAAACTTTCAAAAAGTGGGCCAGTTTGGGAAAAATTCAAAAAATTTCAAATTTCCAATTCCCCCTATTTATTTCGTTTCCCTCTCTCTTTCTTTCTCTCACACCGCCCATTAAATCATTTCCCTTTCTCACTCCTCTTTCCCTCTCTCACCAAATTCGAAGCCGTCACCGGCGTTGCCGTCTGTTGCCTAACACTTCCACCGTCGTCGTTGCCGTTGATTCCCGCCTATAGCCTGACACTAGCCTCCTCCGTTGATTCCCGTTGCTACCCTGACGCCAGCCTCCGCTGTCGTTGTTGCCGTCGATTCCCATCCCTCTCCTCACCTTGTCGTCGCCGTCGTCGTCCCTCTTTGGTGATTTGGTTAGTAAAGTTTGGGATTTTATTAATTTTGTATAGTTTGAGAAAATAATTAGGATTAGGATTAGTAGCTTGACACTTTTTGGGTCAGTGATTTTTCTTTTGTATTTTTTTAGATGTGATGTTCAATTGAAGAAAAGTTTTTCAGTATACCTTTTCCCCTCATTTATATATATAAAATTTGGGTATTTGGACTAGTTTCCGGTTAGCTCACATTACTTTGGATGGACATCACTTGATGCTTTTAGTTCTAGTCCTGTAAACAAAAGATTGAATCGTTATGGTATAGCATTGCGTGTCTAGATGTACTATTATCATCAAAAATAAAAATAAAAATAAAAATAAAAAATAAAAAACAATTTGAAAAAAAAGGGTACAGGATGATGGTGAATATCTAGATGATCATGATTAACATCACCTAATCCTATTTTGCTTAGGAATCTAGTTGGCTGGATAGTAAATATCTATTGAAGAGCAATTGTGCTTTGGTAAGTAGCTCCTTGTACTCAACTTCACAACAAGTAATCAGAGTAAACATTTTCATTCAAAAAATATATTGGAGTCATTCTCCAGTATCTGTTATAATGAAACACTGTTACATTTTTTATGTTGGAGTCAGATAAACTTTGGTTATTGCATAACACGAACTAAGATCCTGATCATATCTCTTCAAAATGTGTTAACTTTGTCAGAAAGCATGGTTTTATATCTCGGACAAATCCAAAATGTGAAGTATAGATCTTTTGCTTTATGCACTTCCAATATGTCTGACACAACCAATAAACGAGAGACTGATATCTAATGGTCATACCAAATTGAGGAACCATATTCAGAAATGAGTAGCTTGAATCAAAAAACAACTGACAACATTATAAGTAATCCTTTTTCCTTAATACAAAATGTGAGAGAGTGAAGATAATACTAGAGCATCTGTAATCGTTTAAGTTAAAAAATGGGTATATGGATATTTTGGAAATAGCAAACAGCTCAAACGCTGCAGTCGTCTATACTCAAAAATTGGATTTTTTTTGGACGAAACGAAAGATCATATACCGTTTGAAGATCTGAATTTTTTTTAAAAATAGTGTGAAGGACGGCAGATGATCTGCCGTCTCGTAATTAATAAAAAAAAGAAAGGTGAAGGACGACACATGATGTGTCGACCAACACGAAGGCACAAATTGGCTTTTTTCTCTCTCTTCCCCAAACAAAAGATCATCTTCCTATTTCCATTTTTTTAATAATTCACAATGGCAGATCATATGTTGTCCGAGCGTTTCTCAATTAAAAAATTTGTCTCAGACGACAAATAAAATACCATCCGACTATAAGACGGTAAATCATCTTCTGATTTCTAAAATATGGATAAAGTCATTTCCGCTGCCAAATATAGCTGTCTCCTGTTCATTCGAAACCCAAAAAATGGGTATATAGACGACGACTACAGATGTTTTTTTCTCTTCAAAATATCTATTTTTTTTGGATATATAGCCAACGACTACAGATAATGAGGACATCAATTCTATTTAATTTAGTATTTTATTTCAGTACTATATTTGTTTCTGTCAATTATAGCCATATGTAATCTTTTTTGTATTTTTAGATTTTGAGAATATTTTGAGATTTGTATCTTGATTTGTCTTGAGCCTATATATAGGCCTTGAGATTAATGAGAAAGATATGTCATTCTTGATTAAAAATTATTGTGTTGAAGTTCTTCTCTTCATCTCTGTCTCTTTTTGTGTGATACAATTGAGATCCAATTATTAGGGTTTGTGATAAATCCTAATACAATTTTAGGGTTAGTGATTAACTCTAAAATCTACCCCAAATTAAAAAATCTCCCAAATAAAGTAACCCAAACCCTAATCCCCAAATCCAAAAACCCCAATCTCTCCATCCTCTTCAACCTCTCATCTTCCTCAACCATCCCCCATGCCCTTCCTCTCTTCATCTTCCCGATGCCTCCACGGCCCTCACTGCCATCCCACAACCCGACCTCGCCACCCCTCCAACACCCCTCGACCACCGTCGCCACCCTCCAAAGCCTTCTCGACCCCGTCGCCACCCCTCTAAATTTCCCGACCACCGTCGCCGCCCTAACTCTTCCCTCATCCAATCGAACGGCCACCAGCCAATCGAGCGCCAGCCAGACCTGCTCGATCTCAGCCCTATCAAACCCCGTAGCCCCCTCTCCCTTCGACGATGGCAGCAGACCTGAGCCCCCAAGTTGCTGTGCCACTTGACGCCGCTAACGCATCGTCGGCCACCTCCAGATCCAGCCACCAGCCATTTCCAACAGTAGCTTCCCCTTCGATTGTCGCAATTGGTCTTCGAATCTCGGTATACTTTTTTCCTTCTCAAGTATTTGTGTTATACTACTTTACCATCTCTATTATATTATTCAATTTAACTGTCCCACAAAAACAATTGAGATTGAGTGTTCTACTTGCTTGATTAGAGTACGAATCAATATTGAATCTTTTACTTTCTAAGAACACTTAGGGATTTAATTATTGATTGTTAGAATTAAATTATTAATTGGACTTGTTAAACGTGATCCAGTTCTTGAAAATCCATCAAACCGATTAACTGTTTAAAATTCTAACTTTGATCTGCATTATATGTTGGTAAAATTAATCCTTTAAGATTCTTGAAAATTCTCTATTTACGGTTAGTTTTGCATTATTTTGGTATCAGAGCGAAGGTTCTTAAAACCCTAGTTCTTGTATCGTAGGCATCAATTTTTGTATTCATTTAGGATTGTGTAGTCTTTTATTTTTCTTTCTTTATTTTAGGTCATTTCAGATTTATTATAATAAAAAATAAAAGATAAAAAAAAGTACACACACAACCCCTAATTTTCCTCCCTTTGGTGAATGCGTCTTCGCAGCACCATCACAGATCCTGACAAGCCTTTCTTATCCCTTCCAAATCACCCAATTAGGAACCCTAGACCTTCCCGATCTGAAATGGACAGCTCTGATATTTTTGCTACCCTAGCTTCCATTCAAGTAACTCTTGCCAATATCAATCAGAGGCTTGAAAAAGTAGAATTAAATCAAACTGTTGCCCCTGAGCTTCATGCTAATTGTCAGATCCCTCAAAGGAATGTTCGTGACGATCAACGTCAAGTACGTGACCCTGACGAATAATATAAGAAGAACGTTAAAGCTAACGTTCCTCATTTTGAAGGCCACATGGAACCCCAAGCTTATCTCGATTTGATCCGTGCCATGGACCACTACTTTGTGTGGTTTGACATAAGCGAAGCCATAAAGGTTAAAATTTGCCACAATGAAATTGAACGATAAAGCTCAACAATATTGGACCAATCTTGAACATGCCCGTAGAGGCCGAGGCCTGACACCCATAGCCACTTGGGAAGCCATGAAAGAGAAGCTCACTGAGAGATATGTACCGTTATCGTTCCACACCCGATTGCTAGATTCGTGGAAACAACTTTATCAAGGAAGTAAATCCACACAAGAATATGTTGATAAATTTGATGACTTCCTTATTTGGTGCAATGCTTTAGGTAAAGAGAGTGAAAAATAAACTCTCTCTAGGTTCAGAGCTGGACTACGAGTTGACCTTAGGAACAAGCTAATTCATAGAAATGTGAACTCATTAGCGACAGCTTATGCTCTTGTCCTCGATATGGATTCCCTTAAAGCAAGTTCCCATTACAAGTCCAGCGATTTGATGGATCATTCCTCTAGAATAAATCCTCCTGATCCCTCTAGATCTGAGCACTCCTTTCCTCAGTATCCTAACAAGTCTTACCCAAATAAATATACTTCAAATTCCTATTCACATAGAAATGACGACACGGGTAAGAACACTGAAAAAGATTATTCTAAGATTGACCCTCTCACTAAGTGATATAAATATAAGGGATATGGCCATGTTGTTGGCAACTGTCCATGCCCAAGTAGGATCAATATAGTAGAGGGTACCGTAGTTATTGCTGATGAGCCCAACAATGAGTTTCCCTATGAACTTTATGTAAGTGATGATTTTGATAAAAAAGAGGATGACCAGTCTCTCAATTGTATTCAGTCTGTTCAGTCACCTCCATTGAGTGTACCTGAGGGTGCGTTTGTTTTGATATTTTGAATAGAGTATTCTGAATAGAGTATTCTGAATAGAGTATTCTGAATAGAGTTATTCTGAATATGAGTTTAAAAGCTGTTTGTTTATACTGTATTCTGAATATTGATATTCTGAAAGCTGTTTATCTGAAAAAGAGAGTTTAGAAGCTGTTCGGTCATATTTCTAGCTGAAAACTGTATTCTGAAAGCTGTTTTTCTGAAAATGAGTGTTTAAAAGCTGTTCGGTTATATTTCTAGCTGAAAACAGTTATCTGAAAGCTGTTTTTCTGAAAAAGAGAGTTTAAAAGCTGTTCGGTTATATTTTTTGCTGAAAACTATTATCTGAAAGCTGTTTTTCTGAAAAAGAGTGTTTAAAAGCTGTTCGGTTATATTTCTAGCTGAAAACTATTATCTGAAAGCTGTTTTTCTGAAAAAGAGTGTTTAAAAGCTGTTCGGTTATATTTCTAGCGGAAAACTATTATCTGAAAGCTGTTTTTCTGAAAAAGAGTGTTTAAAAGCTGTTCGGTTATATTTCTAGCTGAAAACAGTTATCTGAAAGCTGTTTTTCTGAAAAAGAGAGTTTAAAAGCTGTTCGGTTATATTTCTAGCTGAAAACTGTTATCTGAAAGCTGTTTTTTCTAAAAAAGAGTGTTTAAAAGCTGTTCGGTTATATTTCTAGCTGAAAACTGTATTCTGAAAGCTGTTTTTCTGAAAAAGAGTGTTTAAAAGCTGTTCGGTTATATTTTTAGCTGAAAACTATTATCTGAAAGCTGTTTTTCTGAAAAAGAGTGTTTAAAAGCTGTTCGGTTATATTTCTGACAATTTTGAATATCAATTTGAAATAATAATATATATAATAATAATAATATATATAATAATAATAATAATATATATAATAATAATAATAATAATAATAATAATATATAATAATAATAATATATATAATAATAATAATAATAATAATAATAATAATAATATATATAATAATAATAATAATAATAATAATAATAATATATATAATAATAATAATAATAATAATAATAATAATAATAATAATAATAATAATATATAATAATAATAATAATAATAATAATAATATATATAATAATAATAATAATAATAATAATAATATATATATATATAATAATAATAATAATAATAATAATAATATATATATAATAATAATAATAATAATATATATATATATAATAATAATAATAATATATAATAATATTAATAATATATATAATAATAATAATAATATATATAATAATAATAATAATAAATAATAATAATAATAATATATATAATAATATATAATAATAATAATATATATAATAATAATATTAATAATAATAATAAAAATAATAATAATAATAATAATAATAATAATAATATATAATAATAAAAATAAAAATAATAATAATAATATATATAATAATAATATATATAATAATAATAATATATATATATAATAATAATAATAATAATAATAATAATAATAATAATAATAATAATATATAATAATAATATATATAATAATAATAATAATAATAATAATAATATATATAATAATAATATATATAATAATAATAATAATATATATAATAATAATAATAATAATAAAGAGAGTAAAGGAGGTGTTTTGGAAAGGAGGTGTTTTGGAAAATAGGGGGTATGAGTATTCTGAATATCAATTCTGAATAACACTTAAAACAAACGCCTATTCTGAATAGAGTATTCTGAATACTCTATTCTGAATATCAAAACAAACGGACCCTGAGTCACCCATCCCATCCCAAGTCACTTGGCAGCCTATAGATTTTATCCATGTGTTAGAACATCCTAGAGTCAAAGAGTCTGCACCCACATTTGCATATCACATTCATGACTTGCATAGAGAAATTTTCAAGGAACTTAATGAGATTAATTTTAACTACAAGTTAATAGCAGATACAAAAAGAAAATTTAAAACTCTTAATGTTGGTGACGAGGTGATGGTTCGGATTCATCCGGAACGGTTTGCAGTTAGACCCGTTAAGAACTTGAACATACGTGCTGCAGGCCCATTTAAGATTCTACATACAATCAATGATAATACCTATGTCGCTGACCTTCCTGAAGGTTTTGGCATAAGTACGACTTTCAATATTGAGGATCTAGTACTTTATGAAGGCTCAAAATTCAACACTAGAAATTTTCTTATAGATGAGCCTACCCTGCAGCCTAATGGTGAGATTCTCACATTTACCCTTCTACCTGATACTATTCACCCACCGACAGAAAAATTGAATAATATTTTAGATGATCAGATAATCTCTACAAGAGATGGTGGTATGCACAAGTATTTGGTGAGGTTAAAGAACAAGCCGAAGTCGGATGACACTTGCAGTGATCGGAAGGAGCTTCCGCAACTGGATCTAGATTTTTTGGAGCACCATGATAGGATCACTTGTTTTGACTCGACTGGGTCAAGGTCTCTCCCACCTGGAGAGAATGATGAGGACATCAATTCTATTTAATTTAGTATTTTATTTCAGTACTATATTTGTTTCTGGTAATTATAGCCATATGTAATCTTTTTTGTATTTTTAGATTTTGAGAATATTTTGAGATTTGTATCTTGATTTGTTTTGAGCCTATATATAGGCCTTGAGATTTATGAGAAAGATGTCATTCTTGATTAAAAATTATTGTGTTGAAGTTCTTCTCTTCATCTCTGTCTCTTTTTGTGTGATACAATTGAGATCAAATTATTAGGGTTTGTGATAAATCCTAATACAATTTTAGGGTTAGTGATTAACTCTAAAATCTACCCCAAATTAAAAAATCTCCCAAATAAAGTAACCCAAACCCTATTCCCCAAATCCAAAAACCCTAATCCAACCTCTCATCTTCCTTAACCATCCCCCGTTCCCTTCCTCTCTTCATCTTCCCGACGCCTCCACGACCCTCACTGCCATCCCGCAACCCGACCTCGCCACCCCTCCAACACCCCTCGACCCCCGTCGCCACCCTCCTAAGCCTTCTCAACCCCCGTCGCCACCACTCCAACTTTCCCGACCACCGTCGCCGCCCTAACTCTTCTCTCATCCAATCGAACCGCCACCAGCCAATCGAGCGCCAGCCAGACCTGCTCGATCTCAGCCCCATTAAACCCCGCAGCCCCCTCTCCCTTCGACGACGGCAGCAGACCCGAGCCCCCAAGTTGTTGTGCCACTCGACGCCGCTAACGCATCATCGGCCACCTCTAGATCCAGCCACCAGCCATTTCCAACAGTAGCTTCCCCTTCGATTGTCGCAATTGGTCTTCGAATCTCGGTATACTTTTTTTCTTCTCAAGTATTTGTGTTATACTAGTTTATCATCTCTATTATATTATTCAATTTAACTGTCATCCACAAAACAATTGAGATTGAGTGTTCCACTTGCTTGATTAGAGTACGAATCAATATTGAATCTTTTACTTGCTAAGAACACTTAGTGATTTAATTAATGATTGTTAGAATTGAATTATTAATTGGACATGTTAAACATGATTCAGTTCTTGAAAATCCATCAAATCGATCAACTGTTTAAAATTCTAACTTTGATCTGCATTACATGTTGGTAAAATTAAACCTTTAAGATTCTTGGAAATTCTCTGTTTAGGATTAGTTTTACATCAACAGATGCTCTTATGCTATGTTAATTATATTCTTGTATGTCATTAAACCGGCGAAATTTTCAGGGACATTGTGGGCAGTGCCTACTACATTGCACCAGAAGTCCTTAAGAGAGAATATGGGCCTGAAGTCGACATCTGGAGTATTGGGGTGATGCTCTATATTCTTCTCTCTAGAGTTCCTCCTTTTGGGGCAGGTTATTCATCTCCTTATTATGCGTTGATAATGACTAAATTATTATAGAAAATACCACGAAATGTAATGTGTTTTAAAAGTCTAGCATAAGCTTATATGCACAATCTCCTATGAATGATCTTGAATTTTAACATAATTCCCATGCCGTGTAGATGACAGATGTGAAATGTCCATTACCCTTTTAAATATACATTCTTTCAGATCATGTTGGATAACTCTGTCCTAAAATGTAACTTTTTGAAATATTAAGTGAAACGATTTTGAGTTATTGCCGTGTTGGCTGGTACTAGGACTCACCAGTAGTATTGAATTAGGACTTTGTATACAATACTTCTAATACTCTGTTAAATGATGGGCCAATTTCGAATTCTAGTACCGAGTAGATATTATAAATCAACTTCATAGTTTCCTGGATAATGAAAAAAAGTTTGTGTTATTTTTCTACAGCTTAGAGAAAAGGAATCGATTTAAGCTAACCAGATTTTTTTTTATTTCATTTTTTCCCAGAGCAACAGAATCAAAACATGGGATATTCAATGCAATCCTTTGAGGTCATATATATTTCACAAGTGATCTATGGCCAAATATTTCAGCTGGGGCAAAGGATCTGGTCAAGAAGATGCTCAATCCTGACCCCAAGCAAAGACTAACAACATCCCAACTCCTCAGTCAGTGTGACTTTACGAGTTTCTTTATTTTGAATATTTCAATAAAAAATAATGATCTGAGTCTCTGATTCTCAAGTCAGTTCTCATTAAAAGAAAATAAAACAAAATAAAATAAAGAGAGCTTCTTAAGATAAAGTGACGATTTGACCCTGCTAATGTTTAGGCTGAACTTTAGCTGGATCAACATCCACAAATCTCGTTATGTAACTAAGTGGCTATTATCAGTTCTCTTCCATTCATAAATGACTATGTTGCAACAAACTCGAGATTGAATCATCTATAATGTTACTAAAAAGAAGAAAGAAAGAGAAATACTTGCTTGCTTCAAGAAGATTATTTATCTAAACATATGATGTGTTACAAACGACAAATCATCCATGGGTAAAAGAAGATGGTGAAGCACCTGATATACCTCTGGACAATGCTGGTCTCAACAGGTTGAAACAATTCAGAGCCATGAACAAACTCAAGAAAGCTGCTTTGAGAGTATGTTCTCCACTCTCTCACCATACTCGACTTTAAAGAACTTTCTGCTAAGCTCTGTGCCTGCAACTATATTATCTAATCTAATAACTTTAAAATTCTCAAATAATTTGGCAGGTAATAGCTGGGTGTCTGTCGGAAGAAGAGATACGAGGACTTAAAGAGATGTTCAAGAGTATGGACACTGACAATAGTGGAACCATAACTCTAGAAGAGTTGAAACAAGGCCTCGCTAAGCAAGGAACCAATCTAACTGAGATTGAAGTTAAACAACTAATGGAATCTGTAAGTAGCACTACTTCATTGCATATAATAATACGAAGATTTGTATGTAGATATGGAGGTATGTGCAGGTAAGAAATGAGTGAAATTGAAATGAAGTTTAGATATCTCTGTAAAATTTCTGTTATCACTATGTACCTCCATATTCAAATCGATGAGATGTACAACTTTGTCTAATTCGCTTATTTATTTTATATGTACAACTTCATAACAGGCTGATGCCGATGGAGATGGGTTGATAGACTACGACGAGTTCATTACAGCGACAATACACTTGAACAGAATGGACAGAGAAGAACAACTCTACACTGTATTTCAGTTTTTCGATAAGGATAATAGCGGGTAGGTGTTGCTGCTCCTTCAGATACAAGATTTCTTTCTTTCTTTCTTTCTTAGACATCTACACATAGGAAATTAAGCTAGTTAGTAAAGATTGTATTTCTTTTCTGGCTCATGATTCAATTGTCCTCTTCTCTTCATCACAACTGAAGAGCTTGAACAGGCCCTGAAAGAGCAAGGGATGTATGATGAACAAGATGTCAGAGAAATAATTACTGATGTTGATTCGGACAAAAGTATGTATATGAAATGATCGACGAGCATAGTTATCCCTTTTATATTTTTTTCTTAAATAGCTGTGTTAAGGATCTTCTCTTCTGTCAGTTTAATAATACAATGACATTATCTTTTTCCTTTTGTTTGGTGATTATAGGATGGAAAGATAGAGATGATCAAGAAAGGAAATCCTGAACCAAACCCAAAGAAAAGGCGAGCTATGTTTGTGGGCTAGATATGGTGTACATTGTGGGTGCAGTGTAACTCGGAGGACGAGGTCATTAAGGAGGAAGAACCAATCAAGAACAAAAACAATGAATTTCCTGACAAGGGGAACAGGTATATTTGTAATATAACTCAATGTACATTGAATGTTTTAATAGTGTAATATATTTGAATTTGGGAGGTAAATAGTGGTCATCTTAAGTTAGAGGTTAGCTAGTATACTACTAGTTTTACTAAATCCCTTTTTATCACATTAATTGTCGTTCATCAGTTTCAAATTTTCGTTTCAGTTTAATTAATTCTTGTCATATTATCACTTGTTGTTGTTATTGTTCTATTGTATTTTATGGGGCAAAATTTAAAAAAAAAAAAAAAAAAAAACAACAACTATCCCGGCGATTTTGAGAAAACGCCGGGCTACATAATTAACACAAAATTCAAAATTAGCTATACCGGCGTTTCCAAACACCGGGACAGATAATAACTTCTTTAAAAAAGCAAAATCAAAAATATATACTGTGGCATTTTGGAAACGCTGGGAGTGCTATGGGGTTATAGTGGCGGCTTCACAAAATGCTGGGATAGACCCCCAGTCTATCCCGACGCTTGCTATAGCGGCGTTTTCAGAAACGCCGCTACGGGCTATAGTGGCGTTTAAAAATGCCGGGATAGGCAAAAAAATGTCATTAGAGGCTTTATGTTTTGTAGTGAAGGAGGCTGTTGTTGCTGTAGATATAGGCAGATATAGGCCGGAATGTGATTTTTTAAGGGTTTTACAAGGGTTTACAAGATACTCAAGAAAATATTTATTTACATATATGGATTTTTAGAATTATTAGTTAATCAAATGAAATCAATTAAAATAGAAATTAAATCCCCTAACTCTCTTTATTTTGTCCAACCAACATGTGCAGCCCAGAATTTGAAATTTTGGATATTTTTTTTACCCCCAAGTGACAAATTTACACAAAAGTCATTCTCTTTATAATATTTGCAAACAGGCCATAAAATATTCGTAAAAATCCAAAAAAGTTATAATTATTATCTACTAATAAAGATTAGATTTCTCAAATAAGTTTTCTAACTTTTATTCTCCAGGAAGAATATTTTCAATAAAATCCCCAACAATCTCAAAATTGCGTAATTATATATTTATTTAATTAAATCAATAAAACCAATAAAATATAGATTTAATCTAATTCCTTAGATCCTTCTACTGAATAGACGACCCTAAATGCAGCCAAACAATTTTTAAGTTCAATTTTCACCCCATAAATGACTTTTTTTACAACAAAACAAATCCCTTTCTTTCAAAAATTTTAAAAAGTAGTTTTTTTTGTTCAGAAAATTCCAAAAAATTCAAATATACCCAATAACAAATAATAGAGGTTGTTCATCAACTCATAATTCTAAATTCACACTTCGAAAATATTTGCACGTGTGTTGTATGTGTGAAAATGTCTATTTTTACGAAAATTCAAAATAATTAAATAAATTAATTTAAATTATTTGTAAATTCAAAATATTGTATTAAAATTTACGGGGCGTTACACATCGTGTACCCCGCCGGCTTCAGTCTTTCTCGAGAGAGTTTGAGCGCTTCGAACGAGGCGAGGAACAGGATGTTCACCGAGCTTCCATTATCAACGAAGATGCGACGAACTTTGTGATTCACCATGCCCAGGTTGATCACCAGGGCATCACAGTGAGGTAGTTGGATTCCTTCTAGGTCGTCGTTGGAGAATGAGACCGCCTGGCTTTGGTCCCTGGGGGGTGGGTGGTCATGGACCGAGTTAACCTCCCGCACGAAGGCCTTGCGAGAAGTATTCGACTCTCCCCTCATGGGGCCATCGTGAACACAGTAAAGGATGGCCGACCCTCCTGCCTCATCAGGCTCGGGTTCTGCCTCAGGACGCCTATCTATAGATTGAGGAAGGGGCAAAGCCCGCTGGTCTCGTTGATTGGTTGGAGTGAATTCCCTCAGGTAACCCCTCTGGATGAGGGTCTCGATCTCGTATTTTAGTGCACGACATGTATCAGTCTTGTCCCCGTGGTCCCGGTGGAACCGACATTAAAATCTCCAGTCCCTTTTTCTTGTTTTTGTTGGGTCGAGGAGGATGGCAGATGATCCCCCTGTCATCAATCTCTATAAGGATGGCCGACACACTATGAGTCAGTGGGGTGAACTTTTTGAAACGGGGGACCGGAGGCGATCATTTTTTATTGAGGGGATCTTTTTTAGACTTCTTCATGGGCTCCGGACCATCTTCCTTCCTCTTCCCCTTAGCGGGGACTTCTGTCAGACCTTTATGGTGCAGAGCTTCTTCGACTCGAATGTACTTTTCGACCCTGTGCAGGAGGTCTGAAAAATCGGTCGGGGGCTTCTTCGGCAGGGAAAGCCGCGGATGCGACATCAGCATTGAGAGAAGATACTGCCCTGGCTTCGGTGGTGAACCTCCGCACAAAGTCCCGCAGGGACTCCCCTTCAAACTGTTTGAGGTTCAGAAGTGATGCGCTCGTCTTTTCGACTTTGCGACTAGTCCTCTGGGGGGAGTCCGTCCCCCCGACCTGACCGCCCTCGGCCTCATCCTCTCCGTCCTCCCCTCCTTCACCCTCTTCCCCCTCGTCCTCGGTGCCCTCCTCATCCGAACTACTACTCCGCAATGGCTCCACGACTAACACCTGGTCCGCCGTATCCCACGAGGTCGAAGCTTCTGGAGCATCCGAAGAGGCGGTGGAATCCGATAGCCCCATGTGAACGTAGCTGTCGGAGGTAAAAGCGAAGGTACCAGACTGAGCCCTAGACATGACTAAGAAAACTAACCCGTGTCTTGGTCGGAAAAGTGGCAGGGAAACTTGTCGACGGTGACGAAAAGCCCTAGAGAGAGAAGCTCTGAATTCTAGTGAGAGAAAGCGAAAGTAAGAAATGAGAAAGGAAGGGGGTGGAGTATATATAGAGGAGTGAGACTCCTCGATTTTCGTGAGAATCAGTTACAGTAACTGCCTCGATTCTCGCGAAAGTAGTTACTGTAACTCCTCGATTCTCGCGAAAAATGGTTCACCTGGAAGTTATTGGAATCTCCGAGTCGCCCGTCCTTCCGACCACCGACAGCCTCGACGGTTGACCTGCATCTCGAGCACAGAGGTAGCTTCAACAGGCCAAGTCACTTGACCTTGCTCGTCCTTTCGACCCCCTACAGCCTCGACGGTCGACCTGTATCTCGAGCACAAGAGTAGCCTCAACAGGCCAAGTCACTTGGTCGCGCTTATCCTTCCGACCCCATACAACCTCGACGGTCGACTTGTCTCTCGAGCACAAGGGTAGCTTCAACAGGCCAAGTCACTTGGCCTCGCTCGTCCTTCCGACCCCCTATAACCTTGACAGTTGACCTGCATCTCAAGCACAAGGGTAGCTTCAACAGGCCAAGTCACTTGACCTCGCTCATCCTTCCGACCCCCTATAGCCTCGATGGTCGACCTGCATCTTGAGCACAGGGGTAGCTTTTGCCTCGCTCGTCCTTCCGACCCCCTACAGCCTTGGCGGTCAACCTGCATCTCGAGCACAGGGTTTGCTTCAACAGGCCAAGTCACTTGGCCTCGCTCGTCCTTCCGCCCCCTATAGCCTCGACGATCGACCTGCATCTCGAGCATAAGGGTAGCTTCAACAGGCCAAGTCACTTGGACTCGCTCGTCTTTCCGAGCCCCTACAACCTCAACGGCCGACCTGCATCTTGAGCACACAGGTAGCTTCAACAGGTCAAGTCACCTGGCCTCCCTCATCCTTCCGACCCCTTACAGCCTCGACGGTCGACCTACATTTCGAGCACAGGGATAGCTTCAATAGGCCAAGTTACTTGGCCTCGCTCGTCCTTCTGAACCCCTACAGCCTCGACGGTCGACCTGCATCTCGAGCACAGGGATAGCTTCAACAGGCCAAGTCACCTGGCCTCGCTTGTCCTTCCGACCCCCTACAGCCTCGACAGCCCGGGCCGAACTCCGTCCATCTTGTTCAAAAGAGAATCATCATGACCTGCCCGACTACAGACCCCCATGATCGACCTCTAATCCCCTCGCACTCGGTCATGGGGGGCCCAAAAACCAGCTCAGTACTGACTCCAAACGATCCTAGCTACAGGAACTCTCTTCCCACTCTCCGTCATAAGACTCAACTACTCCTCCACGACCAGCCAGGCACAGTCCCGTAGGAGTGAGGGGCTTGTGATAGGGGATAAATTATGCAGCATCAACCAGAGCCCTCCGATCTCCTCTGGATCCTCCCCTCTGTGATCATCAGGCAAGCTACAGTCTTCTGTTAAAACTTTAAAGGATCAAAAATTTTAAAGATGATAATTTTTTGTAAAATAATATTCTTCGAAATAATGTATATTGTCTATCTCAAAATAGTAATCAAACGTGTCTTCAAGATCTCCCATATATTCTAATCATGTCTCAGATATTTCACTACTATTATCATATGGGGGTTCTTCGAGTTCTTCTATATGTCTATTTCCTTCTCCAATCTGTTCATTTTCTTCTAGAAATTGTCTATATACTGTTGTAAGGCTCCAAATATAACTACTAAATACATCATTCTTATAAAATAATAAAGATCTTTCATAAAAAGTTAGATAATCAATTATTTCGACATTTATATTACTAGTTTCTCAATGATTTATTTGATTTATTGTTATAATTATTACTCGTTGTACACCAAAGAACAATAATTTGAATTCATAATAAGCATTCATGCTTGTTACTCTATGAGGATAATAAACATAAAAAAACTAGCATTCTATCACTTCCTTGATAATTAATCATTAATTCAAAAATTTCTGAGGCAATACTCTAACTATTATTATCCATTAGTTATATTGAACAACAATAATTATAAAATCAGGAGTATAGAGAAATTTATAAGGATACCCTAAAAATCAAAAAAAAAAAACGGCCCATCATGCTTCCGACCTAGTTAAACTTCTTCAACCTACTCTGTACCAGTTACTACCAGTGGATAAAATACCTCTGGTATGCACCCCGATTTCAGTACTCCTTTTACGTTCCTCCCATCTCAGGATTACTATGCTCTCAAGAGAGCTTCATCCGAGAGATACGTCTGTAACAACTAGTAGCACTTCGGTACAGACAACCACAACCTAGCTCGTTTTCTGCTACTAGGTGTACAGTCTAACTATAGAAGTTTACAAATGGGTCTATTTGCAAGATTCTTCAGGCGGAGCCTTACAAAACTCTCCCTAAGTAAGAAAAATTAATTTTTCATACCTTATTTTGTACAAGATCTTGTAGTAGAACTCACAGAAAGATAATTTTATTTCTCCCCATTTCCCTTATAGACTTTTCTTACAAACTTATGTGGGATTTCTTTTCTCCTAGATGGTCTGCCTTCTACCTTACTCAACCTACCATTTTATAGACCAGGGGATCAGCTTACAACAAGTTTACATACGTCATTGCTTACATCACAAGTCAAATAATTGCTGCTTACATCAGTCTTTGATAATTACCTTGTGGACTACTCTAGAAAAAGAGATTCCTCCTGGCTGAGATGTTCACATGCTTCACATTTGTGTTGATGTTTTGTCTTCATCAAGCTACAGTAGTATCCAACTGTCTCTTCTGTCATTGTCATTGCTCGTGTAGATAGTATTTGGTACCAGCTGTCAAACAGCTCATGCTTATCTTATGGTTGTTTTATTTTTGCTATACTATACATTATTATTTTTTCTGGATCTGGGTTGTTATAGATCCATATGTTGTTGTCTCTTAGTTTTATATTTTTTAACTCACAATTTATTAATCCCTTATTACTGAAACAGGGTGGCCATACTCCACCATTTCTTCACAAAAAAAAAAACTCAATACATGTTCCTGAAGCCCATGGCCCTTCTTTCTGGGATTAATTTTTCAAATTTCTCAATTTTGTATGGTACAATATTTGATGCTTCATAGATCACTTGGGTGGTCATCCTTATTTTTATAACGTGTTCTGCTGGAAGCTCTTCATTGTCTTCAAGATATTCAGGGATGACTGATATATTTTTGAGGCCTTTATGAGGCCAAAATAACTCTTGGCTGCTTTGTAAATTTCTCTTGGTAAGTGGACCAGTTCCTCACATTCTCTAGACGGATAGATGCAATGAATAAGTCATTTTTCGAACAATACCCTGGTAGTTCTTGGATTAGCTCCTGGTAGGATGATGATCTTGTTCATATGTTGTTGTGATATGGTTTTGATGAACTGGTTCACCTCGGTTACTTGGCATAGTTTTTGAATATATTGTAAAAATAATACTTTCTTGGATTCTTTGATAGGAGATTTCTCAGTAAGACGTGTCTCCTTGTCTGTAGTCTTATTTGAGGATGTAAGTGCATCTTTTTTAAGGAATGAGTAGGTTTGCCTATCTCACTCATTTTTTTGCTTGTATTGTCCACCATATTTTCTGTGGTTACATGCTGACTTACATGCTGGTAGAACAGACTTTGGAGCTGCAAATTTGTAACTGTAACTGATTAAAGGCTCCTTTTATTTATTCCATGGTTCCCTTGAGGTAAATAACGTCATGTTCTATTTGCTGGACTCTAGTTTACATTCTGTAACAAATGAAATAGTTAATTTCTTGACAAAAAATCAGCTAAAATGTTGTCCTTTCCTTTTATGTTTTCTATTGAGAAACCGTAATGTGCTAACTCCGTTTGTCATCTTATCAATCTTTTGTTTGATATAGTTAGGTCTACTATTTTGTTTGTCCAACTCTTTGCTTGCGTATTGTCTGTTCTTACTGTGAATTTCGTATGTTTTATAAATAATTCAAATTTTTTTTATAGCTTTTAAGATCGCTAGTAGTTCTTTTTCGTTTATGTGGTAATTTTGTTGGGTTTGTGTGAAAGATCCACTAGTATATCTAGCTAGTCTTTCCTCTTGTTCTCCTATTTCAATGAATTTTAATACTACTTCCCAATTGTTTTCACACGCATCTGTTTCTATTATCCATGAACATTCTTTAACAGGTAATCTTAACTTATGTAATTCTGAAGTCTGTTGTTTTAATATTTTAAGTTTTTCTTCATCCTTTGGGGTCCATTCCCATTTCTTAAACTTTTTTCAGTTTTTGTTGTAACCAATTTATTTTTGCTGATAAATTTGGTATGTAATCTCTTGTTTGATTTAGTAACCCTATTATAGATTGTGCTTCTCTTTTTTCTTTTAGGACATTAGGAAATGCCTTTATTTTTTCTGTTATATGTGGCTGTAGTTTTATTCCTTTATGTGATAATTTTGTTCCTAAGAATTCTATCTCAGTTTTGAACAATTCCATTTTCTTTTTTGATAGTATAATACCTGCATTTTTTACTATTTCTATAAATTTTAGTAGATGTTCTTTATGTTGTTCCCCGTTTTCGGATCTTATTAGAATATCATCTACACATACTAATATGAAATTGTTGTATTTTTCAAATATCTTATCCATATATTCTTAAAATATTCCTGTGCTGTTTTTATAACCGAATGGTAATACATTCCATTCATAAAATCCTTGAGGTGTGCTAAATACTGTTAAATGTTTTGAATCTTCTGTTAGTTTTACATGATAAAATCATGATTTACAATCAAATTTTGAATATATTTTTCTTGTTCTTACTGTGCTGAGTAGTATTTGCATGTCCGGTAGTGGGTATCCAAACCTCTTAGTATTTTTATTTAGTTCCTTATAATTTACTACCATTCGAGATTTACCTCTTTTTACTTCTGAATACTTTCTTACTATGAATGCTAGTGATGAAAGCGAACTTTGTGATTTTCTTATGTAATTATTTTCCATTAATTCTTTTAAATGTACTTTGAACTCTTCTAGATCCGTTGGAGTGTGTTTTATAGGTTTAATTTTTATTATAAGTTCTTATCTATTGACTCTATATGTGTTGTGGGTTTACTTTAGTTCCATTTTGCCAAAGGGTCTTCTCTGCACAGATCTTCTAATTGTTTTTGTAAAATTTCTTTTTTAGTTATTTCTTGAACTTGTTGTATTCTAGTTTTGTTTGGTAAATATCGGTATTCACCATGCTGGGTTGAACAAACTTTGATGTGTGGCAGGTCGGTTCTGGAATAATGTTGGGTAATTCTAATTGCTATTGCTTGATGTCGGCAAGGTGTCGTAAAGACAACTGATTTATGTGATATGGTTATGGGATAGTATTGTCGGAAAAAGTCATTTCCTAAGAGCACATCATTATTCATATCATCAAATTGGTATATTATTGGTATTTTTAGTATGTAACTTCCTATTTGCACATTAACATTTTGTTGATACTTATCAAGTATGATAGTTTGTCCAGTTAATCCAGTTATTGTTTTTTTATTATATTCATCTTGTTTCCATTTTGGTAGTATATTTTCGCTGCATAGGCTAGTGCCCACTCCAGTGTCTATTAGACTATGATAATTTCTTGATTTGTATCCTTTGTAAACAAATTCTGTTAGTATGTATAATGTGTTTTTTGTTGCTCTTAATGGATTCATTTGTCCAATATTCTATTTATTACTATAGTTTCATTGTTTACTGTTATTTTGATTTTTTCTTCGTGAATTGAGTAAGGTTGTACTGATGTAAGGAAGTCAGTTCCTAATAACATTTTATTAACATGGTGTTCTGGGTCTACGTGTAAGTGTATTAACATTTCATTTCTATCATTTATCCTTAGTGGTAGTATAATTTTATGTACAATTGGATGTCTATTATTGTAATAGTCTAGGTAGTAATATGGGTTTTCTAATGATATTAATTCAGTTGTTTTTTACATTTGTTTGTTTAATATGTGAATTAGTAGCTCTTGTATCTGCTAAGACTACTTGTTTATTCAATTTTCCATTATCATAATATTCTAATTCTATTTTAAATTGGTTATTGTTTTGGTGTTCCAATGTATTTATTATTGGTATTTATTCCAATGTTTGTTGTTTATTTCTTATTGATAGTGATCTCTTTCTGAACATTATTTGTGGTACTTGTCCTTTTGCAATTTCTTTTGCTTTATTAAAGTCGAATTCTATATAATTTGGTATAGTCATTTCAGGGTTTTCTCTAACTGGTTTGTATCTTATGATTTCGATGAATAGAGGCTCTATTTTAAAATTATCTGTATTTATATTTTTTACTTCATGCTTACTAGTGAACGCATAAATATTTCTTATTTTTATACTCATAACTTTGATTTTTTCTATCATTTCTATTCATGAAAATCTGTGATACATGACTAGACTTTTGTCTTTATTTTCTTCTGTCATGCTTATAGAAAAAATAGGTTTTATTGTAAATTTTATCTTTTAGTACATTAGGTTTCCTTGTACTATTCCTAATAAGGCATCTTGCGTACATGATATTATTCTATCATCCATTAGGTATATTTCCAGGGTGTATTTATCCCTTCCTTAAAGTAGGCTTTTATTATAATTTGTACAGCTCCTAAATGTATGTGTCTTAATATTTTTCTGGTTTTTTCACTTATTTTTTCCAACTCTTGTCTTATTACTTTCGGTTATTAATGGGATTATGGTTTTTTCTTGTGCTTGTTCAATGTCTATAGGTTGTTCATTATTCCTGGCTATTATGATGGTACTTTTCTTTCTTTCGAATATTGGTAGTTTAAAATTTTCTTTTGGATTTATATCTAATTTGGTTGCTCTTATTTTATCGTATTTTTGTATGTCAAAGCACATTCTTTCCCTTACTTCTTCATCGTTTTCTTCTCTTTCTGATAGTTCTTCTATTTCTGTTATTTCTGTCATCATATTTATTTCACATTCTTCTGTTTCACCTTCACTACTTTCACTATCTTCCTCCATTATCATTATCTCTTCATCCTCACTTATTTCTGACCATTCTTTCTCGTATTTTATGGGTTCATAATTTATGTTATTTATTTCTTCAATTTCTTCTACGTATTTTACATTTTCTTTCTTTATTCTTTTAGGACAATTTGGTGATATATGTTCTACCTCTCCACATATGTAACAATTACATTTCTTAGGGTTTTTCGTATATTGTCTATTTTTATTTTTATTTATTTTTCTAAAGTATTTTTATAGGGTTTTTTATATCTCTTAAAAGCTTTTCTATATTTTGGTTTATATTTTTGGAATTTGTGTTTACTCTTTTTTGTATAATTATAATTATTATTATATCCCCAATGATTCGGTTTTGCATCTTCACAACAAATTCTTTGCTTATAAGTTCTGTAGTATTTTATCGTTGCTCTAGCATCTAGGCATACTTTATCCCTATAATATTTTACGAATTGTGCTCTACACCCTAAAGTGTCTACTTATGGTTTTACTTTCCCATCTATGTATGCACTATATATGTTTATATTCCATGGATCAGGTAGTTTTAGAAAGAATGAGTCCAAAATTGGACTCCGTTCTTCTTTTGTATAATAACTATCTTAAAAATATTATCGGAATTTACAAGCATAGTTGTCAAAATAACACATGTCGCATATTTCTAAGTTACTTAGTCTCCATCTTGCTTGATTCTTTTTTTATATAGTGTGTTTTTCTTCTTTATCATATACGCTGAATTATGTTCTTATTGCTATTTCGTAATTTGTAATTGTTTCTTTTAGACCTAAGGTTCGTTGTGCTGAGGTTTCTTCAGTTCCTTTATCATAAATTGGTCTTGATTTTCTTATAGTATTTCTCTATTCTTCCTTTAGCCCATTCTACCATTTTGCTACTACTCCTATAAAAGTGACTTCTATAAATTTCTCAAATGCGTTTCCGGTAAGATTTTTCCTAAATCCTACTATTAGTGAGGCCTTTACCCATTCTTCAATTGTCCTATCTACGTCTTTTACGCAATCTAGGTCTAGTCATTCTCCATTTCCTGCTATTCCTTTTCGTAATGTTCTGTAGGTTCATATTTTGGGGTTTCCTTTTCTTTGTCTCTTCCTAGCTGCATTCTTCTTTTTGTATTTCTTTAGGTAGTTTATTAGTTATTTTTCTTATTAGTAACAAGTATTCTGATATTTTTCTATTAGTAATATGCTTTCTTTCTGTTAATTTTCTATCAATGTATCTAATCTTAAATTTTAAAAGATTTTTTAATTTTAGTTTCTTTATTTTCTGTGAGATATCCAGTTTTTATATGGATAAGAGATATTATAGTTTATAATTTCTAAAGTAGGGCTATATAAAAATTTTTGTTTTTTTTAGATTATTATATCAATAGGATTAATTAGATGTAATATTTTGTAAAAGAGGGTCAGTTGGTTAAATGTTTTTGGAAGTGGGTGGTTTAGCTAAATAATTATTGAAACTGGGTTGGGTGTTTGAGTTAGCTCAAGTTTTCATCATGTGTTCCAATGGTAGAAGTCAAACACACTCACCACAAGTTCACTTCGATTTTTTATACATATGCATGCTACTGAGATAAGACATTTTAAAATTGCCATGAAAGAATAAAATTCAAAAACCTAAATCTAACTAGTAATTTATATTTAAGTTGCACGTTTTAATAAATAACTTTTTTTAAAATAAAAATTCTGATGTAGTCTAACCTCAAAACTGAGACCTCGATTCATATTAGTTATATACGTTCAATACACGTAATTTGGTATATTTACAAACGACAACTCCAACTCCAACTCCAACTATCTATCTCTACTATTTTAATGGGAGAGTTGGGATTGTAAACAAACAAACCCTAATTTTGTAACTGGACAAACCCGTGCAATATACGGCCAAACTAAATTCATTAAACATACCCGTGTGATGCACGTGCAGCCCCTAAAAAAGGGATATTTTAGCAAATGCCCCCATTTAAATATGAAAACTAGCATATACCCCCCAATATTTTAAAAAAGTAAGAAAGAAGGCCTTTCACTATGTCAGTTTTTTTTACTTTAATTTTTTTTATATTGAACATGCATCACATGTGTAAATTAATATCCATCTATCTATCTATAATATAATATATTTACTTACTATTTATTGGAAGAGTTTGTCACAAATAAACAATTTTAAATATTTTTTTGTCACAAAAGTAACATCACTTATGTTACCAAACAAACAGGTGCATCGCACGTGCAACTTCAAATCTATTTTCAACACGTGCATCGCACGTACACATCAATATTTTTCTTTCTATATTTTTAAAAATACGCGTACGTTCAACTCCATTTTTTTATAATGACTTACGTGTATCGCACGTTTAACTCAAACTCTTTATCAAACGTGCATCGCACTTGAAAAATACTAGTATAATAAAACACAAAGAAAGCTATCAAGTGGCTCTCCTTCAATCCCCCCAAAATCAAAGGCCCAGATCTAACATCACAAAACACATTTTCCCTCCCAAAAGTTTTTCCCCAAAACTCAAATTCAACACCCCCCCCCCCCCCCCCCCCCCCCCCCCCCCAAAATAACTTCTTTATTTATTTAATTATTTCTCTCTCTCTCTCTCTTATTCAAAAAATTAAGAAAATAAAAATTAACAAAAATAAAAAACTAACAAACTAAAAAATTTTAAAATAATTCAAAAAATTTAAAAACTTATAAAAAATTATAATTTTTTTAAATTAAAAAATTTTAAAAATAAATTTTTTATATTAAAAAAATTAGAAAATTTCAAAAAATTTGAATTTTTTTAAAATTTTAAAATCTAAAATTTAAAATTCAAATATTTGATAATTTTAAAATTTTGAAAATTTGAAAATTTGAAAATCTCAAAGCTTATAAAAAATTATAATTTTTTTTAAATAAAAAAAAATTTTAAAAATAATTTTTTTATATTAAAAAAAATAGAAAATTTCAAAAAATTAGATTTTTTTTAAAATTTAAAATTCAAATATTTGATACTTTTTAAATTTTAAAATTTTGAAAATTTGAAAATTTGAAAATCTCAAAGCAAATCCAATGTCGAACCCCAATCAAGAGGTCGTCGCCGATATCTGATCCGCTGCTGATTCCATATCGGTGACTCCACCAAATCGAGCGCGGATTTCAAGCGACTCCGTATCGGCGACTCCGCTCCACCGAATCGAGAGCCTCTATATGTAAGTTCAAGCTAATGATAAAAAAGGCGATGGTTGAGCTTAAAATAGATATACCGGCATCTCATATAATATGTTTGCTACTTCAATTAATTTGCTGGATCTCCAAAATTATTTTATATAATCAAACCAGGTGCACCGTTCCGAAGACGTGCCGTAGGCACGTGTCAACAGGCAAACCTATTCCTATTATAATATTAGAGATTTAACTATTTTAAATATAATTATACGCATGTCTAAACCTCGCCACATGTCATTATCTGAATGAGAAAAATATGCCACATGTCATTTTCTGGCTTCATGGCTTAAGAAACACTGTCACATGTCTTCTCCGAGTTGAAAAAACTCCATGATTTCCAAATAATTATTATTAAATTGAATATTAGATTATATTAATTTCGTCACAACCTCGAATTTTCCCCCGAAATAGGTCTCTTTTTGAAACTAATTTCCAAAATAGATCTATTTCGAAACTGATTCCGAAGATAGGTTTGTCTTTATAGGCCGCAGAACCGAACTGCAGCCTTTTCGATAACGAAGCTGCAGTTGTGAACTGCGGTATCTTTACATGCCATATAATTCTAAACTCTGACACTTGAGAAAAAAAATTCTAAGTGTAAAATGTTAAAAATATGATGCCGCAGTCGGGTACTGCGACCTCGATATACCATAGGCCGTAGTACCGAACTGTGGCATCTTCGATTTAGAGACCGAAGTTCACAGTTGCGGCCTAATTACATATCTTAGCTAATATGTTCCGAGACTTGGGGAAAAAATTTTCTAAGTATAAAATGTGAAAAATATGAGGCCGCAGTTGGGTACTGCGACCTCGATATAACATATGCTGCAGTTCACAACGGCAACCTCAGTAATATGCTTCATAAGACCCAGTTTTTAGCATATAACTGAGGCCATAATTGTGGGCTGCGACCTATGTTATATCGAGGCCGCAGTACTCAACTGCGACCTTATATTTTTTATATTTTACATTTGGGAAAATTTAGCATTATATTACATGTAACGAGACCGCAGTTCACAACCGCGGCCTCGTTATCGAAAAGGCTGTAGTTCGATACTGTGATCTACGAGGACAGACCTATCTTCAGAGTTATTTTCAAAACAAACATATTTTGAAAAAATAGTTTAAAAAAAGACCTATTGCCGGAAAAAAAATCCTCAACCTCTGTCTATACTAGTAATTGATTAATATACTTCGGAAGCCGGTTCTCCAACTTCTTTATGTCCTTCATTATACCTCAAAGCAATTCCAGCTTCTCCCAAACTTCCGAAGCCAAAGCTCAGACATTGCTGTTTTTTCAAGAGGAGATAAGTGATTTCACCATCAAGCTTTTTGACAACAATGTAACTATTGAAGGTTAACAATTTTATCTCTTTATCTTTCTTCTTTTGAGCATGATTGATTAGAAATGAAAGAGTCAATTATGTAGGCCTGGTGAAAAAGACACCCTAATCAATTATGTAGGCCTGGTGAAAAAGACAGTACCCTACCAAATTGTCATTAGTATTACTATTCCTCCTTGTCCGCCAAATTGGAAAAAACAAAAATGGAACTTACCTTTTATTTTACCTTCTCGACAACAGCATTGATTCGGCTCTGTCATTGTTTATTTCCTTCTCCCTTGTATCTTATCTTTTATTTTAATCGTCGCTCGTCTCTTTTTTATTGTAATTTTTAGGTTTTACGGCTTGTAAAACATGACGATCGCTCTATCTTATAATATATTTTTTGGTAATAGCTGGAGTCGTAAGGGTCTATCCGATTGATCAAAAAAACTTCATCACAACTGGCAAACTCTCGAATAAAATGGAACTTGATCTAAATGTGCTCGCTTTTGCCATGAAACATAAGATTCTTTGTGAGGGTGATTGCGGACGATTATCACGTAATAACTTGGGGTCGCGAACTTGTGGATACTTGAGCTCTTCCAAATTTTCCCTCAACCATATAACTTGACAACTTACAAGTGACTCAGTGATATAACGCGGTTCGACCTCAGGTCTAAGTTCACACAACCTGCTTGTAACAATTCTCCACCACAAGAGTTCCACTATACTCAAACCCTTGTACAGTGATTCTCGGATTCAGGCCGAGAGACCTATTATACCCACAAGATTTCTAACACAAGTCCCGTCAATCTCACCGAAGTGCAAGAAAAGAAAAAGATGCAGGATCCTTAATGATCCTGACTGAAGAAAACAAATAGTTATCACACACACTCGGATTGATTGTTGAATGATTAGTTCAGAATTTTTTTTTCAGAAGTAATAGGTGAAGAATACATAGTGGGTTCGTCCAAATATATAGACTGGAAAGTGTATCTATCAAAAATAGAAACGATACATTCCAAAAAGGGGAACAACGCGAGTTACGGTCGACCGCAATTAAGGTGCAGTCGACTGTTCAACTTTCAAACGAAAAGTCAAAAGATGAATGGTCGACTGCTTCATTATATTGCTATAATAGTGCGGTCGACTGCGGTGCAGTCGACTAACATGAAGGGTGGTCGATCGCAATCGTGTTGTTCATGACGAATCCACTTTATATTCTTACCATATACTAATCAATCATCAATCAATAGAATACAGATACAATCTTACAAATATGGAATAACAACAACTGGTCTTGATAGCTTTCTTGGGCACTAATCAATATGTGCTCTTTTTTGAATAACTTCTTCTTTTGCTTGATTTTGCAATCTTTCTTTATTACTTTCCTTCTTTGTCTATTCTTGAATTTTTCTTGAATCTCTTACTGAGATTATTTGATCCTGAAAATCTGAACAACTCAATTTAAACATATTAGACTCATTTTGTGCACACCAAACTAAGAGTCAACATCCTATTATAATATTAGAGATTTAACTATTTTAAATATAATTTTACGCATGACTAAGCCTCGCCACATGTCATTATCTCAGTGAAAAAAAATCTGCCACATGTCACTTTCTGGCTTCATGGCTTAAGAAACTCTGTCACTTGTCTTCTCTGAGGAGCCGAAAAAACTCCATGATTTCCAAATAATAATAATAATAATAATAATAATAATAATAATAATAATAATAATTATTAAATTAAATATTAGATTAGATTAAAATCGTCTCAACCCTGATTTTTTTCCCGAAATAGGTCTCTTTTTGAAACTAATTTTCAAAATAGGTATGTTTCGAAACTTATTCCAAAGATAGGTATGTCTTTATATGCCATAGAACCGAACTGCGGCCTTTTCGATAACGAAGCCGCAGTTGTGAACTGCGGCCTCTTTACATGTCATATACTTATAAACTCCGACACTTGAGAGAAAATTTCTAAGTGAAAAATGTGAAAAATACGATGCCGCAGTCGGGTACTGCGGCCTCGATATACCATAGGCTGCAGTACCAAACTGTAGCCTCTTCGATTTTGACGCCGAAGTTCTCAACTGCGGCCTAAATACATATCTTAGCCAATATGTTCTGAGACTTGGGGAAAAAATTTGTTAGCGTAAAATGTGAAAAATCCGAGGCCATGATCGGGTACTGCGGCCTCAATATAGATACGCCGCAGTTCACAATTGTAACCTCAGTTATATGCTTCATATGACCCAGTTTTTAGCATATAGCTGAGGCCGCAATTGTGGGTTGCGACCAGTGTTATATCGAAACCGCAATACCCAACTACGGTGTCATATTTTTCATATTTTACACTTAAGAAAATTTAGATAAAACACAAAGAAAGCTATCATGTAATCCCTGTTTCGGATTATACGGATTTCCAGTACTTTTCTTTTCTCTATGTATTCTTATATTTTCAAATTTCGTATAAATCATTCCAATGCATTTAAAATCGTTTTGAATCTCCTATTGAAATCCAAATTATATTCCAACTACAAATCTTGTCTCTCCTTTTTTTGGTTTGAAGCCCTCAATTATTATTGGATTTATGTTATATTCATTTGAAGCCCAAATAGTGGTCCAAGTTGTATTTTGATTTTATTATTGAGTTTATTAAAGCCCAAACTCAAGCCCACCCCCTATTGGATTCTAACCCTAAACCCAAACCCACAAACCCATATACTACTCAACCGTATACAATTTTCTCCACATTCTCCTCAACTGCACAATCCCCCACTATCTCCAACTACCCACTGCTCTAATTATTATTTTATTAACCCCCACTCTCTCCCGTTATTCTCTCTCTCTTCCCCCGTTATTAACTCTCTCCCATTCAATCTCTCCATCTCTCTCTCTGTTTCTCTAACGAACAGAGAAACCAAACAAAATAAACCCAACAGAACTCATACTCCATCTCTCTACTCCTCTCCCCTGTCTCCAACCAAAGAACAGAACCCACTCTCCCTCTCCTCCATCCTCATCTCCCCGTCGAGCCGCTCCACCATCCCCATCGTCTCCTTCGTCCACCTGCCACCGCCCGCCTTTACAGCCGCAGTCTCCGCTCCGAGAACCCAACACCACAGAGGACTCCACAGTTGCTCGCCGTTCCCCTATTTGTCGCCTTCCCCGTTCGAGCTCCCTCCGCCGTTACATCGTCTTCGACCCCGAGCTTCGTCGTCGAGCTCCTCGTCATCACTGCACCGCTCACCCTCCGCTGTCTTCTTCCTCCTTCTCGCTCCTCTGTTTCGAGCACGAAACAGAGATCGCGTCGCCGTTGAAGCCGTCGCCGCTGCGTCGCTTCCCGACCAGTCGCGCCGTCGCCCGTCGTTGGACCTTCAGTCGCGCCATCGCCAGCCCTGTCGCCAAATGCCGCCGTTCTCCTCGCACCGCTCTCCCTCCGTCGAAAGGTTGAAGACGAGAGCTGAGTGGTCGCTTTTGCTGTTCGCTGCTTTGCTACGCCAGATCCCAGTTGCTGTCTGGTGGTTGCGGGCGGATCAGCTGTGCGGCGAAGAGCTGATTGGTCGCAATCCGCTATTCTGTGTTCTGGGCACAGCGAATCCCATCCGGTGTTCGCTGTTTTGCTGATCTAGTGTGCGGGTATTCTATTGTTTGCTGCTATACTGTTGGTTTTCTCGCTCCGTTCTCGCACGTGTCTCTTGGGATTGCTCCCCAGGATTCTGATCCCATTATTTTTATATTATTGAATCGTCTACAAAATAAGGCAAGTCCACTTGAACTCTTTTAATTTTCTACTTCAAGCTTATTGATCTCCTACAAGTAGTTCCATTTTAATTATCTTAATTTGCCTTGTGTCCCGTCCGTTGAGAGTATCGAGGGTTTACACGAGCTAACCCGACGTACTTTTGACCTCTCATAATTATCCATTGACTCAAACCTAAGCCTGCATACACAATTGATATAAATGAAGTGACTAGAATTGTATACAAAGAAAATGAATGGTGATTGAATACATTGATCGATTGAGATATTGTGACTTGAACAATGACATAATAAATGGACTTGTACACTGAAAAGAACATCCTAATTGTTGTACATAGTGTAATGTATTTCATGACACAATAGCATGTTAATTATCGACTTGAATGAACATATACGTGATAGCTTTTATAATTCCTGCTACCTTGTCTGTCTTGTACTGAGGTTTCGACCCAGTTATATTAGAAATTAGTTAAAATAATATAAAGAGAACTGTTGTTTTAGATTGCCACTTCATGTTTATTATTTTGTAATGCATCATATTGCTGCATTATTATCGTTTCCTTGACATCCTTATATACACTTCATGGACATGAATGACTTAATAATAAAATACTAAATAAGCCGGGGTTTATAAGGGTTGACCTAGTAGTGGACAGTCTCAGAAAATGTACTCAGTAAGGCCTATATTGATATCGTATTGACATGGAAGGAGAAGTAATGATTGTGAATGATTGATTGAATAATTGGAAATTGATTGATTGTAAATGGTAAATGATTGTTATTGACACCGAGTACACGCTCTGTAGACCCCACCACGAAGTCTAAAACGAACACTGTTGTGCGTGCATCGAACCTGTAGTATGGGATGCAGTAGTACTTGCACTAGATAGGAGAAATGACTTTCTAATGAACATAAATTGACATGTATATATACTTGATTAAGACCATTGCTAATAATGCCATTATTGTTCTTGCAATTTGATCTTGACTCATATTTCTTCACGTACCTTACTCCTTTACTCTCTGCTTTCACTACTTGCTGTCCGTACTTGCTCTAAGGACAAATTATTCTCTCTTTTTAGATGAACAAATACAGGTGAGCCAGAGAAATTGCCCGAAGGCATTGAGGAGCAGTTCTTCTACAGTTGGAGCAGGAGTCTCTTGAGCTATTTGGTAAGTTCTTATATTTCAGATTGGTTATTGTATTTCATTCTCGTTTATGTGATCATGTTTCCTGCGTGGCTGTGATTAATTTTTCTTATATTGTTGAGCTAAGACTGGTACAGCTTATGGATGATATGAGTTGGTGTACTTATATCATTCGCTGTGCATCAGTTACGTGCTTGTTTTCCTGTATTTCGGGAAGCGGGGCGTGACATATCAAGTGGCTCTCCTTCAATTCTCTCAAAATTAAAGACTCAGATCTAACCTCAAAAAAGACATTCCCCTTCCCCCTCCCCCCCCCCCCCCCCAAACAACTCATTTATTTATTTAACTCTCTCTCTCTCTCTCTCTCTCTCTCTCTCTCTCTCGCTCTATATATATATATATATATATATATATATATAGAGCGAGAGAGAGAGCGAGAGAGAGAGAGACACACACACACACACACATATATAACATGGACTTTATACCCCAATTTATTGTTGGAATTAATTTTTGCAGTTTTCCGGGCCGGATTCCGGCAAGCTCCGGCCACCGGCGGCACCGGAAAATGAGTGGATTGCGATCCTTTCGTCGAGTACTATTCTGTAGTATACTCACTTGCCAAAAACGAATTCCGTATGAATGAGAAATGTTGATCCAAAGTTGGGTACTTGAAAGGTACCAACTTAACAAATGGATAGTCCCATATCGGAAATTGGAAAAGATTTATACTAGTATATATACTAGAAAAACTGGACTAGAGGGCGTGGCCCGGGGGTTACCACTAACGTGTAGTGGAGAGAGGACTTAGCAAAATGACAAACAAACACGCGCGCGCCCGGCCCGGCCCGGCCCGGCCCGGCTCCGGCTCCGGCCCCGGCCCCGGCATCGGCTTCGGCTTCGGCTTCGGCTCGGTTCGGTTCGGTTCATTATTGGCAAGCAATAACGACATTATCAAACAAACTAAGAGCATGCTTAGTGGCAAGTTTGACATGAAAGACTTGGGAGTTGCAGATGTCATACTAGGAATCAAAGTCTCCAGGACATCTGAGGGGATTACTTTGTCTCAAGCTCAATATGCTGAGAAAATACTTGAAAGATTCAAGAATTATTCCAATGGGACAGCAAAAAGTCCCGTTGATCCAAGTCTTCACTTGTTCAAAAATACAGGCGAAAGCATATCACAACTGGAATATGCACGTGTAATTGGTAGTCTGATGTATCTAACAAATTGTACAGGACCGGACTTAGCACATTCGGTAAACGTACTGAGCCGATACACGAGTAATCCAGGACAAAGTCACTGGAAAGGAATAACTAGAGTATTGAACTACTTGCGACATACTCAGAGTTATGCGCTGCATTACACCAGATATCTAGCAGTACTGGAAGGCTACAGTGATGCCAACTGGATATCGGACTCAAAGAACTCAAAATCCACAAGTGGATATATTTTCACACTTGGTGGTGCAGCTGTGTCATGGAAATCCTCTAAACAAACGCTATTGACCAGATCCACCATGGAATCTGAGTTTATTGCTTTAGACAAAGCGACAGAGGAAGCATAATGGCTTCGAAACTTCTTAGAGGATATTCCAATGTGGGAAAAACCAGTGCCTGCCTTATGTGTACACTGTGACAGCCAATCGGCTATAGCATGGGCACTGAGTTGCATGTATAATGGTAAGTCTCGTCATATCAGAAGGCGACACAAAACCATTAGACAACTGCTCTCAAATGGAGTAATCTCTATACAATATATAAAATCGGCCGACAACCTAGCGGATCCATTTACTAAAGGTCGGTCGCGAGAGCAGGTTGTCAGATCATCAAGAGGAATGGGCTTAAAGCCTATGACGAAAGAGGATACTTGATGGAAACCCTACCTACGAATTGGAGATCCCAAGATCTAGGTTCAAAGGGACAACTAAATCTTGTTGAATCAACGAAAGCACTGAGAGATTAACATCTCATACCCATTCTTAGGATGATAGAACAAGTGCTGCCTGCAAATAGTTAGGATAAGCTTGGCTTTTAATGATTCCCATAGCTTTGAAATAAAAGTGGAGTATAGCAGGATACTCTTTATGGGCAATCACCTTGTGAGTGTGAAATGGGGCCGTTTCTAGGAGAATGAAGAAAGGCTACATTCTCCAAGTTCACTCACGATTAACCAGGGATGTTCATGGCCAAAATGAACACAACAAGAGAACTTAGTTCTGTGAGGAGATGAAACTATGTGATAGTTATTGTCTAGGTTCACATGAACGCCCGGGTAGTTCAAGACATCATGATCACTACCTGGTCAAGTGAATCTGATAGCTAATTACTAAGGGTGGTTCAAAGTTGAAAAATTACTGCCATTCCTGATGCAGTGATTTTCCGATTGTACTCTCAGAGTCTTTCTGTCATGTTTTTTGTTTTTCTGTCGTGTCTGGATTACATGGTCTGGTAATTTTCATTCATGTGGGGGATTGTTGGAATTAATTTTTGCAGTTTTCTGGGCCGGATTCCGGCAAGCTCCGGCCACCGGCGGCACCGGAAAATGAGTGGATTGCGATCCTCTCGTCGAGTACTATTCCGTAGTATACTCACTTGCCAAAAACGAATTCCGTATGAATGAGAAATGTTGATCCAAAGTTGGGTACTTGAAAGGTACCAACTTAACAAATGGATAGTCCCATATCGGAAATTGGAAAAGATTTATACTAGTATATATACTAGAAAACTGGACTAGAGGGCGTGGCCCGGGGGTTACCACTAACGTGTAGTGGAGAGAGGACTTAGCCAAAATGACAAACAAACACGCGCGCACGTGCGCGCGCGCGCCCGGCCCGGCCCGGCCCGGCTCGGCCTCGGCTTCGGCTTCGGCTCGGTTCGGCTCGGCTTGGCTTGGTTTGGTTTGGTCTGGCTTAAATTTTTTATTTTACTTTTTTGCCCAGACAGCCTCTTCCCCTACTGAACTGAAAAGGCTTTTCAGATTCAGTAACTGGGGCCATTACTCTGTAACAGCAGAGTAATGGCTCACCAGTTATGAATCTGAAGAGTCCCCATTACTCTGCTGTTACAGAGTAATGGCAGATGCTGAACAGTCTCAGTCCCAGTTTCCTCTATAAAACCAGACAGAAGTCTTCTATACAAATATACAGATTTTTGACATTTTCCTCTCTTCTTCCTCTGCTCTGAGTCATCTTCTTCCTCTGCTCTGAGTCAGTGTCTGTCAACTGAGAGTACACACAGACAGCAGTTCGTTGTCTCTGAAGCAAGGGTGCTGCATTCTTCAGAGAAGGTACAGTTGTATCCTGCGACGCAATTCGCCGGTAACCGTCACACTACGGGGCGAATTCTGCTTTAAGGACAGAGATTCTAAAATCTCGACTCTGTACAAGTTATTTACTTACTGTTTTTCTTCTTGTATTAGATTTCTTCACAACTTTGTTGGAGTTTCATATTATTTTACATTCAGGTTCTAACAATCTTAAAGCAGAATTTTTCCTCACAGATTCTAACAATTTTTGTGAAGTTTGTTTACAGGTTTTGTTCGGAAAAAACAGGACTAACAATCTCTGTTTCAACCAATTTCAGAGAAAAGAACAAAATCAGAAACATGGAGAACAAACAAACTGAAGTTGTTACTGGGCTTCTCAGTACCCAAACTCCGGTGACCCAGAATGTGACTGCACAATCGGTTGCGGCACATTCGGTCGTTCTGCCCACGCACATAAGCGTGGGAGAAAAACCGGAGAAGTTCAATAGAACTGGGTTCAAAAAGTGGCAGGGGAAGATGCAGTTCTACCTGACCACATTGAAGCTGGACAGATTCCTCAATGAATCTGCCCCGATGCTGGCGCCAATGGAAGCACACTCCGTTGCTGCAGTTGATGCGTGGACTCAGGGCGACTACCTGTGCAGGAACTACATCCTGAATGGCCTGGTAGACTCTCTGTACAACGTCTACTGTGTCTTCAAAACGTCCAAACTCCTGTGGGGGTCCCTGGAAAAGAAGTACAAAACAGAAGACGCCGGGTCCAAGAAATTTGTTGTCGGCAAATTTCTGGACTATAAGATGATTGATTCCAAAACAGTGGTCAGTCAAGTCCAAGAACTACAGGTTATAATGCACGACATTGCTGCAGAGAATATGACGCTGTGCGAACCATTCCAGGTTGCAGCGTTCATTGAAAAACTTCCACCTGGGTGGAAAGATTTCAAGAACTATCTCAAACACAAACGAACGGAGATGTCTCTTGAAGACCTAATTATCAGGTTGCGGATCGAAGAAGAGAATCGCAAGGCCGAGAGGTCCTATGGAAATCAGTCCATAGAAAAGGCCAATGTGGTGGAGCATGAACAGAAGGGCAAGAAGAGGAAGTTTCTGCCATAGGCCTCAAACAAAAAACCTCTTGCAAAGAGGTTTGCTGGAAAATGCCACAAGTGTGGTAAGCTGGAGCACAAAATTTCTGAGTGCCGCAGTAAGGACAGTAATTATTCAAAAACAGGACATGTAAAAGGGAATGAAAAATCCCATGTACACATAGCTGAGAACTTGTCCACTGGTCTCTCTGACCTGGACCTCTGTGCTGTTGTTTCAGAGGTAAATCTTGTGGGGAGCAATCCTCGTGAATAGTGGTACGATACTGGGGCCACCAAGCATATCTGCTCGGACAAGGAAATGTTCACCTCCTACCAGAAGTGCAACAAAGATGAACAGCTGTTCATGGGAAACTCTTCCACCTCCAAAATTGAAGGAACAGGGAAGATAGTGCTGAAAATGACTTCAGGCAAAGAGCTAACACTCACAAATGTGCTGCATGTCCCAGACATTAGAAAGAACTTGATATCAGGTTCTTTGCTAAGTAAGAATGGGTTCAAAGTTGTACTTGTTTCTGATAATTTTGTACTGTCCAAGAATGGGGTATATTTGGGTAAAGGCTATGTAAAGGATGGACTGTTCAAGTTTAATGTAATGACAGTCATCCCTAAAACTATTGTTCCTGCTGTTCCCAAAGTTAATGAAATAACTCATATTGCCTATGTTTTTGAGTCTTCTTCTGTTTGGCATGAAAGACTATGCCATGTTAATGTAAATTCTATGCGTAGATTAGTTAACATGAATCTGCTACCAAAGTTTAAGGTAGATAACTCAGAAAAATGTGAAGTTTGCACGGAGGCCAAACTCACTAAAACTCCATCGCGTTCAGTAGAAAGAAACACAGAAACTCTAGGTCTAATTCACACGGATCTGTGTGACTTAAAATATGTGCAGACCAGAGGTGGCAAAAAGTACTTTGTGACTTTCGTAGACGATTGCACAAAATTCTGTTATGTATATTTGTTACATAGCAAAAATGAGGCTTTGGATAAATTCAAAGAATACAAACTTGAGGTTGAGAATCAACATGGCAAAACGATTAAAATCGTTAGAAGTGATAGAGGAGGAGAATATGATGCACCATTTAACATGTTCTGCTCGGAACATGGAATAGTTCATCAGACAACTGCTCCCTACTCACCCGAATCAAACGGTACTGCCGAGCGCAAAAACCGAACTCTAAAGGAGATGATGAATGCCTTGTTGTTGAATTCTGGCCTACTCCAAAACATGTGGGGGGAAGCATTGTTGACTGCCAACTACATTCTCAACAAAATACCTCACAAAAAAACTGGCAAGACACCATATGAATTGTGGAAAGGTAATTTACCTTCGTATAAATACCTCAAAGTGTGGGGGTGTCTAGCAAAAGTGGCAGTACCTAACCCGAAACAGGTCACCATCGGACCTAAGACGATTGATTGCATATTCATAGGCTATGCACACAATAGTAGTGCATATCGGTTCTTGGTATACAAATCGGATATACCGGATATCCATGTAAATACAATAATGGAATCAAGAAATGCTTCATTCTTTGAACACGTGTTTCTGTGTAAGGATACTACGTACCCTAAACGTACACGTGAACAAGGGACTGCAAGCACTTCAGTTGATGAACCAGAACAGGATACCGATGAGCCTAGACGAAGTAAACGGGCTAGAACATCAAAATCATTTGGTCCTGACTTTGTGATGGCCTTTCTGTTAGAGAATGAGCCCAGAACGTTCAAGGAAGCCATGTCTATGCCTGATGCTCCTATGTGGAAGGAAGTAATCAAAAGTGAAATAGACTCCATTATGCAAAATCATACATGGGAGTTAGTCGATTTGCCTTCTGGATGTAAAGCTCTAGGATGCAAATGGATTTTCAAACAAAAATTGAAACCAGATGGTTCAATAGAGAAGCATAAGGCTAGACTTGTGGTACAAGGATTTAGGCAAAAAGAGGGCCTAGATTTCTTCGATACATATTCCCCAGTTACAAGAATAACATCCATAAGAATGTTGATAGCTATTGCAGCTCTACGTAACCTGGAAATACATCAAATGGATGTTAAAACTGCATTTCTAAATGGGGACTTAGAAGAAGAAATATACATGAAACAACCTGAGGGTTACGTAGTTCCTGGACAGGAAAATAAAGTGTGCAGGCTTGTAAAATCACTGTACGGCCTGAAACAAGCTCCAAAGCAATGGCATGCAAAATTTGATAATGTTATGATGTCAAATGGTTTCAAAATAAATGAATGTGATAAATGTATCTACATCAAAGATACTCCAAACGGATACATTCTGGTCTGTCTATACGTAGACGACATGCTCATTATTGGAAGCAATAACGACATTATCAAACAAACTAAGAGCATGCTTAGTGGCAAGTTTGACATGAAAGACTTGGGAGTTGCAGATGTCATACTAGGAATCAAAGTCTCCAGGACATCTGAGGGGATTACTTTGTCTCAAGCTCAATATGCTGAGAAAATACTTGAAAGATTCAAGAATTATTCCAATGGGACAGCAAAAAGTCCCGTTGATCCAAGTCTTCACTTGTTCAAAAATACAGGCGAAAGCATATCACAACTGGAATATGCACGTGTAATTGGTAGTCTGATGTATCTAACAAATTGTACAGGACCGGACTTAGCACATTCGGTAAACGTACTGAGCCGATACACGAGTAATCCAGGACAAAGTCACTGGAAAGGAATAACTAGAGTATTGAACTACTTGCGACATACTCAGAGTTATGCGCTGCATTACACCAGATATCTAGCAGTACTGGAAGGCTACAGTGATGCCAACTGGATATCGGACTCAAAGAACTCAAAATCCACAAGTGGATATATTTTCACACTTGGTGGTGCAGCTGTGTCATGGAAATCCTCTAAACAAACGCTATTGACCAGATCCACCATGGAATCTGAGTTTATTGCTTTAGACAAAGCGGCAGAGGAAGCATAATGGCTTCGAAACTTCTTAGAGGATATTCCAATGTGGGAAAAACCAGTGCCTGCCTTATGTGTACACTGTGACAGCCAATCGGCTATAGCATGGGCACTGAGTTGCATGTATAATGGTAAGTCTCGTCATATCAGAAGGCGACACAAAACCATTAGACAACTGCTCTCAAATGGAGTAATCTCTATACAATATATAAAATCGGCCGACAACCTAGCGGATCCATTTACTAAAGGTCGGTCGCGAGAGCAGGTTGTCAGATCATCAAGAGGAATGGGCTTAAAGCCTATGACGAAAGAGGATACTTGATGGAAACCCTACCTACGAATTGGAGATCCCAAGATCTAGGTTCAAAGGGACAACTAAATCTTGTTGAATCAACGAAAGCACTGAGAGATTAACATCTCATACCCATTCTTAGGATGATAGAACAAGTGCTGCCTGCAAATAGTTAGGATAAGCTTGGCTTTTAATGATTCCCATAGCTTTGAAATAAAAGTGGAGTATAGCAGGATACTCTTTATGGGCAATCACCTTGTGAGTGTGAAATGGGGCCGTTTCTAGGAGAATGAAGAAAGGCTACATTCTCCAAGTTCACTCACGATTAACCAGGGATGTTCATGGCCAAAATGAACACAACAAGAGAACTTAGTTCTGTGAGGAGATGAAACTATGTGATAGTTATTGTCTAGGTTCACATGAACGCCCGGGTAGTTCAAGACATCATGATCACTACCTGGTCAAGTGAATCTGATAGCTAATTACTAAGGGTGGTTCAAAGTTGAAAAATTACTGCCATTCCTGATGCAGTGATTTTCCGATTGTACTCTCAGAGTCTTTCTGTCATGTTTTTTGTTTTTCTGTCGTGTCTGGATTACATGGTCTGGTAATTTTCATTCATGTGGGGGATTGTTGGAATTAATTTTTGCAGTTTTCTGGGCCGGATTCCGGCAAGCTCCGGCCACCGGCGGCACCGAAAAATGAGTGGATTGCGATCCTCTCGTCGAGTACTATTCCGTAGTATACTCACTTGCCAAAAACGAATTCCGTATGAATGAGAAATGTTGATCCAAAGTTGGGTACTTGAAAGGTACCAACTTAACAAATGGATAGTCCCATATCGGAAATTGGAAAAGATTTATACTAGTATATATACTAGAAAACTGGACTAGAGGGCGTGGCCCGGGGGTTACCACTAACGTGTAGTGGAGAGAGGACTTAGCCAAAATGACAAACAAACACGCGCGCACGTGCGCGCGCGCGCCCGGCCCGGCCCGGCCCGGCTCGGCCTCGGCTTCGGCTTCGGCTCGGTTCGGCTCGGCTTGGCTTGGTTTGGTTTGGTCTGGCTTAAATTTTTTATTTTACTTTTTTGCCCAGACAGCCTCTTCCCCTACTGAACTGAAAAGGCTTTTCAGATTCAGTAACTGGGGCCATTACTCTGTAACAGCAGAGTAATGGCTCACCAGTTATGAATCTGAAGAGTCCCCATTACTCTGCTGTTACAGAGTAATGGCAGATGCTGAACAGTCTCAGTCCCAGTTTCCTCTATAAAACCAGACAGAAGTCTTCTATACAAATATACAGATTTTTGACATTTTCCTCTCTTCTTCCTCTGCTCTGAGTCATCTTCTTCCTCTGCTCTGAGTCAGTGTCTGTCAACTGAGAGTACACACAGACAGCAGTTCGTTGTCTCTGAAGCAAGGGTGCTGCATTCTTCAGAGAAGGTACAGTTGTATCCTGCGACGCAATTCGCCGGTAACCGTCACACTACGGGGCGAATTCTGCTTTAAGGACAGAGATTCTAAAATCTCGACTCTGTACAAGTTATTTACTTACTGTTTTTCTTCTTGTATTGGATTTCTTCACAACTTTGTTGGAGTTTCATATTATTTTACATTCAGGTTCTAACATTTATAATTATTTTTCACCATATACTAATGGAAACATGGACTTTTATTTACAACTAATTAGTCATATTATTCAAACTTTAGCGACATAATTGTTGATTTACTGTTTACAAAACTTTTCATATGCTGTATCGTTCTGAATACGTGCCTTAGGCACGTGGCCACCGGCAAATCTAGCATTATATTACATGTAATGAGGCCGCAGTTCACAACCGCGGCCTCGTTATCGAAAAGGGTGTAGTTTGAAACTGTGGTCTCCGAGGACAGACCTATCTTCAGAGTTATTTTCGAAACAAACATATTTTGAAAATTAGTTTAAAAAAAATCCTCAACCTCTGTCTATACTAGTAATTGATTAATATACTTCGGAAGCCAGTTCTCCAACTTCTTCATGTCCTTTATTATACCTCAAAGCAATTCCAGCTTCTCCCAAACTTCCGAAGCCAAGCTCAGACGATGCTGTGTTTTTCAAGAGGAGATCAAGCTTTTTGAAAACAATGTAACTATTGAAGGCTAACAATTTTCTCTCTTTTATCTTTCTTCTTTTGAGCATGATTGGTTAGAAATGAAAGAATCAATTATGTAGGCCTGGTGAAAAAGACAGTACCCTACCAAATTGTCATTAGTATTACTATTCCTCCTTGTCCGGCCAAATTGGAAAAAACAAAAATTAATAAGTAGCAAGTTGGGACTTGTAAAGTCTAATTAATTCCTAAATTGAATGCTGTCAGACCGAAACTGGGACCTGAATAAGGCTTGTTTCGAGTGAAACCGGAAACTTCAAAGAAACCGGATGAATAGGAAAAGTACTTGATAGAGGCTTGAACTGGGTTCTAACTGAACTTCGGATTCAATCACGGCACCTTAGCAATCCAATCAAGAGTGAACCGCGGTTGGACCGTTAGAAATGAACCGTCCGCTCTAACGGTTCAAAGGCTGGTTCAGTTCTGGTAACATTGTCCGCTCTAACGGTTCAAATGCTGGTTCAGTTCTGGTAACATTGCCTAGTATAGACAAAGGTAGAGACCTCGCGATCCCCACTTATAAAAAACATCAATATCTTGGAATACTTCCACTAGTATTGCAGTTTCCTTTTTTTATAATTGAACTAGACATTACAAGTCAATACTTGCCGATGAAGTCTTCTATTGATTTATAATAATCACAATTTGGTACTATGTCTTTTTCATCCACCCTGCTTAATCGACTCATTCAACACAACGAAATTTCAAAACAGCTATGCTCAGAAGCGAAAGCAACTCAAAAGAAGAAAGAAAAAGAACATTGTATTGACAAAGGTAGACGAATCTAATTTTTTTTTTTTAAACTACTTACGATAGAGACCTCTAGATCCCCAATTGTAAAAAACATCAATATCTGGAAATACTTTCACTAGTAATGTAGTTTCTTTTGTTATTTTAACTAGACTTTACAAGTCATCTCTTGCTAATGAAGTCTTCTCTTGCTAATTACAATGTGGTAGGTTCATCCAGCTTGCTTAATTGACTCAAGTAATAAAACGAAATGCCAAATCAGTCATGCTCATAACAGACGGCAACTCAAAATAAGAAAGATGAAGTCGGAAAGGAACCGTGTAGTGCCTTGAACTGAGTTCTAACTGAACCTGTTCAAAAAGATTAGGATTTCTTAAGATACCTATATGTTTATTAAGCACTAAGATTTGTTATGTGTTTCCTTTGGTTGAAAACAGACACACTTAAAGATCACTTTTGATTTTTGGTACATATGCATATTATTGAGATATAAGATATTTTAAAATTGTCATGTAAGAAAAAGATTTTAAAATATAAATCTAACTAGTCTTAATTTAAATATTTTAAATCTAATTATACTTACGAATGAACTTCGCCATATGTCATTCTTTTGGTGAAACTTTTTTTTGCTACATGTCATCTTCTGGCTTAAAATTTGTCACCTATCTTTTCTCGGCTTAAAAAAAAAATCAATTATAAATAAATAATAATAATAATATTTATAATAAAATTAAATATTAGTTAGTAGGTGGGGTTAGAAGAAATTAAATATTAGTTAGTTGGTAAGTGAGTCTGGTGGGAATTAAATTTGGTGGCCATTCATGGCAAAAAAAGTTACTTCCACGAACATTAATTTATTAGTCACTTAATAAATTAATAATATTTATTAAGTGAGTAGGTGGGGTTAGAAGAAAATCTCCATGAACTTTATAGACATGCTTAGGGTTCATCTATAATTTTCTTAGATTTTTATAGTGTTTTTATACCATGTTTCCACCCATTAAATGTTGACATTAAGTTGCTTCCAGTACAGCTAAACTGCAAAGAATATGGTGTTTAACCTAGCTACAGTCAAAGTTAACAGAAAGTTACTGAATATAAATTGTATCCCTAAGTGTCTAGTTGCTGATAGCATCCTGGAACTTCGAATTCTGAATTGTATTCTATGAGTTATCACTGTTTTAGTTTAATTGTGTCGGCTGTTTCAGATTTACTACTTCAGGTTATTATTGTGCAATGCATCATGTTGCTGCATTTTCATCATCCCCTTGACATCCTTATACACACTTGCATGGACACGAGTGACTTAATAATAAAATACTAAATAAGCCGAGGTTAATAAGGGTTGACTTAATAGATGATAGTCTCAGAAAATGTACTCGGTAAGGCCTTATCGTGATATCGTATTGACATGGGAAGGAGGAGTATTGATTGTGAATGATTGATTGTTAATTATAAATGATTGTTATTGACACCGAGTACACGCTCTGCAGATCCCACCGCTATGTCTAAAACGTACACTGTTTTGCGTGCACCGAACTTGTGGTATGAGACGCAGTAGTATGTGCACTAGATAGGAAAATCAAGTATATACGTGTCAACCTATCTCAATAATAATGATAGACATAAGTTGACACGTATATACTTGATTATGACCATTGTTTATTAATACCATTATTGTCTTTGTAATTTGATCTTGATTCATATTCCTTCATATACCTTACTCCCTTACTCTCTGTTTTTCACTACTTGTTGACCGTACTTGCTCTAAGGACATTTTTTTTTTCATTCTAGCTAATCCAGCTATAGGTGAGCCAGGAAAATTGTCAGAAGGTATTGGCGAGCAGTATTTTTAGGTTGGAGCAGGAGCTGCATTAGAATAAACTATTTCTTTCCATGTTTTCTTCATCTTATTGCAATTCATTTGATTAAACTTGTATCCCGGGATTTTGACCCGTAACTGCTATTTGTTTTCTCATTATTAGTTGCTAGTAGTTTACACGTGCGATGCACGTTTTAATAAATATAGTTTTTTAAAATAAAAATTTAGATGTAGTCTTGATTTGAACCTAGGATCTCCTTTATAATAATTATGCACGTGTGTTACACAGGTTGGTAGAATGACAAAACATTTACAAATGACACTAAGGCCTTCTCCCATTATAATATTAGAGATTATGTTGGACTATTGAATTCTTAATTCAGTTGTTGTTTATGTGATGATATTATCTGCGTGGTTGTGATTATTCTTTTGCATAATGTTGAGTTGAGACTGATACCGCTTATGAATGATGTTAATATCATTCGCTGGGCCTTCGTCACGGACTCGTATTCCCGTATTTTGGGAAGCGAGGCGTGACACCGTTCTTCTTTTGTATAATAACTATCTTGAAAATATTATCGGAATTTACAAGCATAGTTGTCAAAAAAAACACATGTCGCATATTTCTAAGTTACTTAGTCTCCATCTTGCTTGATTCTTTTTTTATATAGTTTGTTTTTCTCCTTTATCGTATACGCTGAATTATGTTCTTATTGCTATTTCGTAATTTGTAATTGTTTCTTTTAGACCTAAGGTTCGTTGTGCTGAGGTTTCTTCAGTTCCTCTATCATTAATTGGTTTTGATTTTCTTATAGTATTTCTCTCTTCTTCCTTTAGCCCATTCTATCATTTTGCTACTACTCCTATAAAGGTGGCTTCTATAAATTTCTGAAATGCGTTTCCGCTAAGATTTTGCCTAAATCCTACTATTAGTGAGGCCTTTACCCATTCTTCAATTGTCCTATCTACGTCTTTTACACAATCTAGGTCTAGTCATTCTCCATTTCCTGCTATTCCTTTTCGTAGTGTTCTGTAGGTTCATATTTTGGGGTTTCCTTTTCTTTGTCGCGTCCTAGCTACATTCTTCTTTTTGTATTTCTTTGGATAGTTTATTAGTTATTTTTCTTGTTAGTACAAGTATTCTGATATTTCTCTATTAGTAGTATGCTTTCTTTCTGTTAATGTTCTATTAATGTATCTAATCTTAAATTTTAAAAGATTTTTTTAATTTTAGTTTTTTTTATTTTCTGTGAGATATCCAGTTTTTATATGGATAAGAGATATTATAGTTTATAATTTCTAAAATAGGGTTTTATGAAAAATTTTGTTTTTTTATTTTATTATATCAATAGGGTTAATTGGATGTAATATTTTGTAAAAGAGGATCAGTTGGCTAAATATTTTTGGAACTGGGTCGTTTAGCTAAATAATTATTGAAACTGGGTTGGGTGTTTGAGTTAGCTCAAGTATTCATCATGTGTTCCACTGGTAGAAGGCAGACACACTCACCACAAATTCACTTCGATTTTTTATATATGCATGCTACTGAGACAAGACATTTTTAAATTGCCATGAAAGAATAAAATTCAAAAACCTAAATCTAACTAGTAATTTATATTTAAGATGCACGTTTTAATAAATAATTTTTTTTAAAGTTAAAATTCTTACGTAGTCTGACCTCAAAACTGAGACCTCGATTCATATTAAATATGTACGTTGAATACACGTAATTTGGTATATTTACAAATGACAACTCCAACTATCCTATTATAATATTAGAGATTTAACTATTTTAAATATAATTATACGCATGACTAAACCTCGCCACATGTCATTATCTGAATGAGAAAAATATGCCACATGTCATTTTCTGGCTTCATGGCTTAAGAAACTCTGTCGCATGTCTTCTCCGAGTTGAAAAAACTCCATGATTTCCAAATAATAATAATAATAATAATAGTTATTATTATTATTATTATTATTATTAAATTAAATATTAGATTATATTAATTTCATCTCAACCTCGATTTTCCCCCCGAAATAGGTCTCTTTTTGAAACTAATTTTTAAAATAGGTCTGTTTCGAAACTAATTTCAAAGATAGGTATGTTTTTATAGGCCGCAGAATAGAACTTTGGCCTTTTCGATAATGAGGCCGCAGTTGTGAACTGCGGCCACTTTACATGCCATATAATTTTAAATTCCGACATTTGAGGAAAAAAATTCTAAGTGTAAAATGTTAAAAATATGATGCCGCAGTCGGGTACTGCGACCTCGATATACCATAGGTCGTAGTACTGAACTGTGACATCTTCGATTTCGAGGCCGAAGTTCACAGTTGCTGCCTAATTACATATTTTAGCTAATATGTTCCGAGACTTGGGGAAAAATATTTCTAAGTATAAAATGTGAAAAATACGTGGCCGCAGTTGGGTACTGCGACCTCGATATAACATATGCCGCAGTTCACAACTGCAACCTCAGTAATATGCTTCGCAGGACCCATTTTTTAGCATATAACTGAGGCCATAATTGTGGGTTGCGACCTATGTTATATCGAGACCGCAGTACCCAACTGCGGCCTTATATTTTTTACATTTTACACTTAGAAAAATTTAGCATTATATTACATGTAACGAGGCCGCAGTTCACAACGGCGGCCTCGTTATCGAAAATGCTATAGTTCGATACTATGGTCTACGAGGACAGACCTATCTTCAGAGTTATTTTCAAAACAAACATATTTTGAAAAAATAGTTTAAAAAAAGACCTATTGCCGGAAAAAAAATCCTCAACCTCTGTCTATACTAGTAATTGATTAATATACTTCGGGAAGCCAGTTCTCCAACTTCTTCATGTCCTTCATTATACCTCAAAGCAATTCCAGCTTCTCCCAAACTTCCGAAGCCAAAGCTCAGACATTGCTGTTTTTTCAAGAGGAGATAAGTGATTTCACCATCAAGCTTTTTGACAACAATGTAACTATTGAAGGTTAACAATTTTATCTCTTTATCTTTCTTCTTTTGAGCATGATTGATTAGAAATGAAAGAGTCAATTATGTAGGCCTGGTGAAAAAGACACCCTAATCAATTATGTAGGCCTGGTGAAAAGGACAGTACCCTACCAAATTGTCATTAGTATTACTATTCCTCCTTGTCCGCCAAATTGGAAAAAACAAAAATGGAACTTACCTTTTATTTTACCTTCTCGACAACAGCATTGATTCGGCTCTGTCATTGTTTATTTCCTTCTCCCTTGTATCTTATCTTTTATTTTAATCGTCGCTCGTCTCTTTTTTATTGTAATTTTTAGGTTTTACGGCTTGTAAAACATGACGATCGCTCTATCTTATAATATATTTTTTGGTGATAGCTGGAGTCGTAAGGGTCTATCCGATTGATCAAAAAAACTTCATCACAACTGGCAAACTCTCGAATAAAATGGAACTTGATCTAAATGTGCTCGCTTTTGCCATGAAACATAAGATTCTTTGTGAGGGTGATTGCGGACGATTATCACGTAATAACTTGGGGTCGCGAACTTGTGAATACTTGAGCTCTTCCAAATTTTCCCTCAACCATATAACTTGACAACTTACAAGTGACTCAGTGATATAACGCGGTTCGACCTCAGGTCTAAGTTCACACAACCTGCTTGTAACAATTCTCCACCACAAGAGTTCCACTATACTCAAACCCTTGTACAGTGATTCTCGGATTCAGGCCGAGAGACCTATTATACCCACAAGATTTCTAACACAAGTCCCGTCAATCTCACCGAAGTGCAAGAAAAGAAAAAGATGCAAGATCCTTAATGATCCTGACTGAAGAAAACAAATAGTTATCACACACACTCGGATTGATTGTTGAATGATTAGTTCAGAATTTTTTTTTCAGAAGTAATAGGTGAAGAATACATAGTGGGTTCGTCCAAATATATAGACTGGAAAGTGTATCTATCAAAAATAGAAACGATACATTCCAAAAAGGGGAACAACACGAGTTACGGTCGACCGCAATTAAGGTGCAGCCGACCGTTCAACTTTCAAACGAAAAGTCAAAAGATGAATGGTCGACTGCTTCATTATATTGCTATAATAGTGCGGTCGACTGCGGTGCAGTCGACTAACATGAAGGGTGGTCGATCGCAATCGTGTTGTTCATGACGAATCCACTTTATATTCTTACCATATACTAATCAATCATCAATCAATAGAATACAGATACAATCTTACAAATATGGAATAACAACAACTGGTCTTGATAGCTTTCTTGGGCACTAATCAATATGTGCTCTTTTTTGAATAACTTCTTCTTTTGCTTGATTTTGCAATCTTTCTTTATTACTTTCCTTCTTTGTCTATTCTTGAATTTTTCTTGAATCTCTTACTGAGATTATTTGATCCTGAAAATCTGAACAACTCAATTTAAACATATTAGACTCATTTTGTGCACACCAAACTAAGAGTCAACATCCTATTATAATATTAGAGATTTAACTATTTTAAATATAATTTTACGCATGACTAAGCCTCGCCACATGTTATTATACCTCAAAGCAATTCCAGCTTCTCCCAAACTTCCGAAGCCAAAGCTCAGACGTTGCTGTTTTTTCAAGAAACACTATAAGTGATTTCACCATCAAGCTTTTTGACAACAATGTAACTATTGAAGGTTCACAATTTTATCTCTTTATCTTCTTTTGAGCATGATTGGTTTGAAATGAAAGAATCAATTATGTAGGCCTGGTGAAAAAGACAGTACCCTACCAAATTGTCATTAGTATTACTATTCCTCCTTGCCCGGTCAAATTGGAAAAAACAAAAATTAATAAGTAGCAAGTTGGGACTTGTAAAGTCTAATTAATTCCTAAATTGAATGCTGTCAGACCGAAACTGGGACCTGAATAAGGCTTGTTTCGAGTGAAACCGGAAACTTCAAAGAAACCGGATGAATCGGAAAAGCACTTGATAGAGACTTGAACTCGGTTCTAACTTAACTTCGGATTCAATCACGGCACCTTAGCCATCCAATCAAGAGTGAACCACGGTTGGATCGTTAGAAATGAACCCGTCCGCTCTAACGGTTCAAAGGCTGGTTCAGTTCTGGTAACATTGCCTAGTATAGACAAAGGTAGAGACCTCGAGATCCCTACTTGTAAAAAGCATCAATATCTTGGAGTACTTCCACTAGTATTGCAGTTTTCTTTGTTATTTAAACTAGACATTACAAGTCAATACTTGCTGATGAAGTCTTCTATTGATTTATAATAATCACAATTTGGTACGGTGTCTTAGCAACTCAAAAGAAGAAAGAAAGAGAACATTGTATTAAGGTAGACGAATCTAAGTTTTTTTTTAAACTTACGGCAGAGACCTCTAGATCCCCAATTGTAAAAAACATCAATATCTGGGAGTACTTTCACTAGTAATGTAGTTTCTTTTGTTATTTTAACTAGACTTTACAAGTCATCTCTTGCTAGTTACAATGTGGTAGGTTCATGCAGCTTGCTTAATTGACTCAATTAATAAAACGAAATGCCAAATCAGTCATGCTCATAACAGACAGCAACTCAAAATAAGAAAGATGAAGTCGGAAAAGAACCGTGTAGTGCCTTGAACTGAGTTCTAACTGAACCTGTTCAAAAAGATTAGTATTTCTTAAGATACCTATATGTTTATTAAGCACTAAGATTTGTTATGTGTTTCCTTTGGTTGAAAACAGACACACCCCAAGATCACTTTTGATTTTTGGTACATATGCATATTATTGAGATATAAGATATTTTAAAATTGTCATGTAAGAAGAAGATTTAAAAATATAAATCTAACTAGTCTTAATTTAAATATTTTAAATCTAATTAGAGTAATGCTTCTGCCACTACCAATTTCACTACCATTCTCTTCACTACCTTAGGTGACATACTCCTATTGGACAATTTTCCCACCTACTCTATCTTCCTCTACCTATTGGAGTGTGCCACCTAAGGTAGTGAAGAGAAATATAGCGAAATTGGTAGTGGCTCTAGCATTACCCATCTAATTATACTTACGAATGAACTTCGCCACATGTCATTCTCTTGGTGAAACTTTTTTTTGCCACATGTCATCTTCTGGTTTAAAATTTGTCACCTATCTTTTCTCGGCTTAAAAAAAAATCAATTATAAATAAATAATAATAATAATATTTATAATAAAATTAAATATTAGTTAATAGGTGGGGTTAGAAGAAATTAAATATTAGTTAGTTGGTAAGTGAGTCTGGTGGGAATTAAATTTGGTGGCCATTCATGGCAAAAAAAGTTACTTCCACGAACATTAATTTATTAGTCACTTAATAAATTAATAATATTTATTAAGTGAGTAGGTGGGGTTAGAAGAAAATCTTCATGAACTTTATAGACATGCTTAGGGTTCATCTATAATTTTAGCAACCTCGGTAATATGCTTCATAGGATCCAGTTTTTAGCATATAACTGAGGCCATAATTGTGGGCTGCGACCTATATTATATCAAGGCCGGAATACCCAAGTGCGACCTTATATTTTTTTACATTTTACACTTGGAAAAATTTAGCATTATATTACATGTAACGAGACCGCAGTTCACAACCGCGGCCTCGTTATCGAAAAGGCTGTAGTTCGATATTGTGGTCTACGAGGACAGACCTATCTTCAGAGTTATTTTCGAAACAAACATATTTTGAAAATTAGTTTAAAAAAAGACCTATTGCCGCAAAAAAAAATCCTCAACCTCTTTCTATACTAGTAATTGATTAATATACTTCGGAAGCCAGCTCTCCAACTTCTTCATGTCCTTTATTAGGCCTCAAAGCAATTCCAGCTTCCCCCAAACTTCCGAAGCCAAGCTCAGACGTTGCTGTTTTTTCAAGAGGAGACACTATAAGTGATTTCACCATCAAGCTTTTTGACAACAATGTAACTATTGAAGGATAACAATGTAAAAAAAAAAAAAAAAATTCGCAGGCTTAGAAAGCGGCTTCGTAAATGGAACCGATCAAGGTTCTCGACCATCTGGCGTGCTAAAGACTCCTTGTTGGAAGATATTGATGAACTTGAAAGAGTGGAGGAGTTGAGAGATCTGTCACAGGAGGAAAGGAATAAACTTCTGGAACTCCGGGAGAATATTGCTTATCTCTATAAGATGGAAGAAATTAATTGGCAACAAAGATCTAGAATTTCGTGGCTCAAAGAGGGAAACGCGAACACAGCATTCTTCCACCGAATTGCAAGTGCAAGGCACAGGTCTAATCTTATTCTATCCTTAGAAACTAGCTCGGGAATGGTACAAGATGAGCAAGTTATCTCCTCAGCCTTCCAAGGATTCTACAAGGACCTCTTGGGGAAGCAGAATGACTTCAGGGTCCCACTTAGGTATGACTTCTGGCAGTCATATCAGAATGAGTCGGTGCCTTCACTAGACTGTCTTGAGGTGCCGTTTTCGGAGGAAGAAGTTAAAAATGCCATTTGTCACATGGGAGCAGACAAGTCGCCAGGGCCAGACGGTTTCCCAATGATGTTCTTCCAAATTTTCTGGGAGGAAATTAAAGGGGATTATATGGCATTGCTGGATGACTTTTTCAACAACAAGCTCAGATTGGGAATGTTCAATTTTGCGGAGATTGTCCTTATTCCCAAACGGGAAGTGTCGTCCAGAGTGGGCGATTTTAGGCCAATTAGTCTCATAAATTGCTCGGCAAAAATTATCTCTAAACTCCTCGCAATCCGCCTAGGGAGTATTATGGACAGCCTTATCAACAAAGCTCAGTCGGGATTCATTAAGGGCAGAAATATTTTAGATTGTGTTGCCACGGCGGAACAAGTTATCCACCGTTGCCATACGACCAACTCCAAGAGCTTTCTTCTTAAGTTGGACTTTGAAAAAGCTTATGACTCAGTCGATTGGGAGTGCTTGTTGGAGGCACTCAGAGGTAGGGGCTTCGGGAATAAATGGATCTGCTGGATCAGACAGTGCTTGCAGTCTAGCAAAACGGCCATATCTATGAATAGTAAGTCGGGCCAGCCGTTCCCCTGCAGGAAAGGGCTCAGACAAGGGGATCCGCTTTCACCGCTCTTATTTACTTTAGTAGTGGATGTGCTCAGGCTTATGCTTGAGAAATGCGAGAAAAAGGTTGGGTCACGCCAGTGGCCAGCAACGCGTCTACTCAAGGGTGTTCGATCCTGCAATACGCAGATGACACCCTACTCTTTGGGAATGGGTCTAGACGAGAAACTGCTTGCTTTAAAGGGGCCCTTTATTGTTTTGAGGCCTGGTCAGGCCTGAGGATTAATTTTCATAAGAGTGCGCTGATTCCAATCTCTCTCTCCGATGATGAAGCAGGGGAACACGTGAACATTTTGAATTGCACAACGAGTGGCTTCCCTATCAAGTATCTAGGGTTACCACTCAGGCCCGAGAAATTAACTAAAGCAGATTGGTTACCTATCATTGACAGGGTGGAAGACAGACTGTCGGGTTGGAAAGGAAAATCTTTGTCCATCGGGGGCAGAGTGGTTCTCATCAATTCAGTGCTGTCTAATTTACCTATCTACTACATGTCTTTTTTTGAGCTTCCAATTTGGGTAATCAATAGGATTGATAGGATTCGTAAACGTTTCCTTTGGAAGGGGGCAGACTCGAATAAAGGAGGCTATCACCTAATTAAGTGGAGTATCACCTGCATGAAAAAAAGGCATGGAGGGCTAGGCATTATAGACCTCAGAGATATGAACTTGGCCCTACTGGGGAAATGGTGGTGGAAGGTCTTCCACAACAGCGGGGAAGGCTGGCAGGACTTCATCCAACCGTATCTTAGGGGGAAAGGTACAAGAGCCCTGGGTTTCCGAGTAGGGGCTAAGGTTTCGCGCTTCTGGAAGGGAATTGCCAAGATTAGCGGCCCCTTTAACTCAGCAGTCACGTCGAACATCGGCAATGGCCGGTCTACCAGATTCTGGTGGGATAGGTGGTGTGGAGACCATGCTCTGAAGGATGTGTTTCCAGACCTGTTTGACAGGTCGTCTCGATCGAATATGTCCGTGGCCGACAGTTGGAAAAGAGGAGGTTGGAGATCGGCGCTCCGAGGTACGTTAACGCCAAATACTCATCAGCAACTGCTTAACATGCAAGCACACATTGCGCGGGCAGGCGCAAGATGCACTCAAGGCCCAGACCAGAAGCGTTGGGGACTCGAGAGTAAGGGTGTTTTCTCGGTGAGATCTCTGTATCACCGGATTCACTTTCGAGGGTGCAAACCCGGCTGGGCACAGGTGTTGTGGAAGGTGAAAACACCGCTTAAAGTCAAGGTTCTTTTATGGCTTGTTCTCAATAATGCCATCCTCACTAGGCAGAACCTGGCCAAAAGGCAACCACAGGTGGCGACCAACTGTGGATTCTGCAACGCACCGGTGGAAGATTTATTTCACCTGTTTATTAACTGCCCTAGAAGTAAGGCAACTATGGTGGAGGTACTCCGAGCCCTTGGTACAGGGGATTACCCAGGTGCATATGAGGACTTGTGGATTGGTCCTAAATTTGCATCGATTCGTCATGAGATGAAGGAGGCGTGGTACATTGCAATAGCAGCGACAACATGGGTGTTATGGCTTGATAGAAATAACTTTTATTTTCGTGTTTCATGTAATAGTATTTCTGGTAATTTGACTCACATAATGCATCTAATCTCTTTTTGGGCTACAGCTGCGGCCACCGGGGCAAGAGGGAGGATTGCCAAAGTTTTCCAGGTTGAGGAGTTTGATGATGAGGAGGTAGAGATCGGGCCAACGCTGGATTGAGGGACTGGCTGCACCAGTCATGACAGTGCGTTCCAGATGGGGTTTTGTTTCTCTATACTGTACTCTCGGGTTGCTGGAGGTTGCGTAGTTAGACCCACCCCCCAGGGTTTATTGGGGGGTATGTTTGTTTTCTCGTTTTTTTTCCTGCACTGTATCTTGTTTTGTACTGTTGTTTTGTACTGTTGTTTTTGCTCTGTTGTTTTCTCCCGGTACGCCGGGGTTGTTTTATTAACGTCTTATTAATGAAACAGTGTGGCTTTATTCCACCTTTTCCCTCAAAAAAAAATTTTCTCTCTTTATCTTTCTTCTTTTGAGCATATGATTGATTAGAAAAGAAAGAATCAGTTATGTAGGCCTGGTGAAAAAGACACCCTACCAAAAAGAATCAATTATGTAGGCCTGGCTAAAAAGACAGTACCCTACCAAATTGTCATTAGTATTACTATTCCTCCTTGTCCGGCCAAATTGGAAAAAACAAAAATTAAAGATCTCTGTAGCAAGTTGGGACTTGTAAAGTCTAATTAATTCCTAATATGAATGCTGTCAGACCGGAACTGGGACCTGAATAGGGCTGGTTTTGAGTGAAACCGGAAACTTCAAAGAAACCGTATGAGTCGGAAAAGAACTGGATAGAGGCTTGAACTGGGTTCTAACCGAACTTCGGATTCAATCACGGCACCTTAGCCATCCAATCAAAGAGTGAACCGCGGTTGGTCCGTTAGAAATGAACCGCCCGCTCTAACGGGTTCAAAGGCTGGTTCAGTTCTAGTAACATTACCTAGTATAATAGGCTCAAGGAAGAGGATCCGGTTCGAGGGGATCGAGTGAGCGGGTTGGACTTGGAAGAGGTTCTCACCGGGCTTGTCTTGGAGTTTACAGTGGTGAGGAGGTGTCGGATTTTTGTAACTCAGGGTGTAGGGCAAAATACTCCGCTGCAGTAGCTATGGATTTGTAATAGATAGAGGCTTGTGATGCGGTTTGTTTCTGGGAGGCGTGTGGATGCACCAGGTGTGAGTTCTTACTCGATTTGTATTTGAAGGAGAAAGCTTCTAATCAGACGACCCTCGGCTGGCCGAGCGGTACCTGCGACAGGCTGAAAGTGAGGTGGATGCTGGGCTCGGATCAGAGGGCTCGGATCCGAGGTCTTGTGTACCTGCAGACGGTCTAGAAACACCGGGGTTGGTTCCGGTGGCAGACCCTCCGACGATCTAGTCAGTCACTTAAGATAAGAGTAACAGTAACTAGGGTTTTGGTGGGAAAAGTTTGATTACCTGCAGGCAGGGGGGAAGGTCTGGTATTTATAGGGGAAGCCAATTGGGTCCAGACCCGTTTGGGGCCGGGTCGGGACCCGGTTGCCTGAGTGGCTGAAGCGGTGGAAAGCCGGGCGGTATAGGGCTGACGTGGCAGATACCGGAGTGGTTTCCGGGCTGATGTGGCCGAACTCTGGGTGGTTTTCCGGTGAAGACGTGGCAGATCAAAAGGATCAGATGGGGAGCGCATCTCTGAGGGGATCCAGTGGTCCAGGATGGGCCACGCTATTTCTGACCCATATCAGCTTGTAATATGTATCTCTTTTGCATGCCGAGGGGGCACAGTACTTAGTAGATGTTGTACTAGGCTTATTTTGTGGTTTCGTTAAAACTTCATTAATAAAATCGATGACCGATGTCACTTTTATTTTAAAAAAAAACATTGCCGAGTATAGACAAAGGTAGAGACCTCGAGATCCCCACTTGTAAAAAGCATCAATATCTTGGAGTACTTCCACTAGTATTGGAATCCTTTGTTATTTGAACTAGACATTACAAGTCAATACTGGCTAATGAAGTCTTCTATTGATTTATAATAATCACAATTTGGTACGATGTCTTTTTCATCCACCCTGCTTAATGTTGGATATATTGGTATATTCTCTCTATATAAATATAGCACGTGCATATGTGTAACACGTGTAATGAACGTACAATTGATTGGATATTGGAACGCGGGTTTGTGGGCTTATAACCCGATACCCAAACCAGTATTTAGGAATAAATACTGGCTTGTGATAGCAGTCTAGGTATTCCAATCTTGATACCTAGGGTGAATATCTCAAGCAACTTAGATCTAGAGATAAACCCTAATTCCCAATTGTTAATTTCTCACAAAACCTAACAATCTTGAGATATTATTAATCAATTTGTGAGATTAAATTAAGAGGAAAATCGGAGTTTTGTTGGATCTTGCCGGACCTTGTTGAAGTCGTCGGATCTCGTCGAAGCCCTCGGAGCTATCGTCGGAGTCGCTCGCAGCCTCCTCCTCTGTCGACGTGAGTTGACCGTTCGTCGAACCCCATTACCGGAGTCGATACCCGTCTCCGTCGCTGCTGTCACCGGCATTTTTGCTGGCCACCGGTCTACCCCACCGCAACCGCTGTGCATCGCCCCGTGTGGACCTGGCCGATGCTGTCGCCGCACATGGGCCCGGCCGATGCAGTCAACATTGCCTTCTCATCTTTTTAGATCTGAGAACAAAATGGGATAAGGAGTTCTTCCGGGGTAAAGTGGATCTATCGTGATCCAGTAGGACTCATTCCATATCTGAGAAGAGAATGGGATAAGGACTTCATGAGGGGCAACGGAACTATCGTGATCCAGCAGGAATTTTTGAAGAAGATCCTGATCCAAATCAACCTTTCATTTTCTTATTGGATGGGTTTTTGGTGTTCTGTGTTTGGGCACAGGAGGAGATCTTTGGTGCTCTTGGGATTGATCAAATCCCGACCTCAGATTAATTCTGTCTATTGGTGTGTGGTGTTTTGGGTACAATATAGAATAGATCGGATTTGTTCCTAAACAGACTTGACTCTAATCAACTGAAGGGGAAGAGACGATGAAAGATAAGTTCTTTACTTTCCTCATATTAAATTTTTGTTAAATATTTTGCTATGTGCTGGAAGTTCAAAACACTCGTTCTAAAATTATGTTTTAAATTAGAGAATTACTATGATGCTAAGTGGTTAAGTTCAAGACTGTATTAGTCACTTGTTTAATTAAATACAAGTTGAACAGTTGTTTTGGCTCTGTGCTAAAACACAATATCTATTTTGATATGTTAAACTGCATGTTGACTATAAAAATCGGATCTCCAATTAAATTGTTGCTAGAATTAGATTGTGCTAATAATTTGTTTAATTGGCTAATCTTTAACAATTTGATGAATGTAGGAACTTTAATGTTACCTACAAATTGTGTATGTTAGAGACGATGGATTTGCATCATGGTATGATAAGTCTGCACTACGTAGGCTTCTCCATCGAATTTGGAAAAACACTTCTAACTTGAAGTGTCGGTATGATCTACTTTAATTTTCTCAGTATTTTTCATGTGATGAATGTGTTAACGTTTTGTGCGTTTGATCATATGATTGCGAGTTTTAGATCATAGTTATTCTCGTTCTGAAAAACTAGTATGTTTAGGGTTGTTAAGTGTTTTATCATACTATGTGTATAGATATTTTGACAAATCCATTGTTTGCAGTTTGTGTGAGATTACATATTTGCTTCTCTAAAATTTAAAATAAAATAAAATTGTATAAGATGTATAACAAATGTCTGTAACTTAGGAGTGAGCATCTCTTAATGTAGAATATGACTCTACTAGTTACGTTGTGTTCCCTCTCGTTCATTGTACTGTGTGTGCAAAGTTGAATTATAATATGTTAGTCATTATCTCAGTTAGCATTATGAAGATGATGAAGAACGAGTAAAGGAAAGAACTCTTTGCTCAATGTGTTTGAGCTAGTAGACATTGTTAGAACCATTAGAGAAAGCAAATAATTTTTGAAAAATGTGATAGAGTAATTTTGTATTAACTCTTATAAAATGCATATATTGTCAATCATATGTATAAGTTGAGTTTAACAAATGAGACAATTAATAATAATAGTTCTAATTGTGTTCTTAAACATAGCATAATTGGCTAAGATTTGAGAACTATATATTCAATTGTTTGTGAGGAAATGTGATCTAATTATCAAAACTGTGGGGAAAATGGAGTTAAAAGCTATTGAGTCAAAGCTTTAACATCCAAGTTGTTTTGAAATTTAGAATCACTATGAACTATATATTAAATTGTTTGTTCTTATTAAAACTCATAACCCTACTGAATGACACTCCATTAAAATATGACAAATACGAAAGTTGTGCTCAGATTATAATCACTAGAAAATCATTTAGTATGATCTCTAGGAGCACACAACTTCTTGAGTCAATACATTCTGATATTTGTGATCTCATTAGCTTTGTGACTAGATGAGACGATTGTTGGTCAGAAGTATTTAATCTCTTTTGTAGATGATTAATATAAGTCTGTCATATATATGAAGAATGAAGCACTTGTTATTCTTAATGAATTAAAAATTATAGTTAAATGCTAAAAATCAAGGGTTCAGATTTGATAGAGGTAGTGAATATGTTTTAACAACTTTAGAGAAGTTTGCATTGGGCATAATCTCTAGTGCACTCTACTTACAACAGTCAAACGATATTAATAAAAGTTAGAATCAAACACTTAGTGGAATGTTGAATTCTATATTATTGATTGTTGTTTGTCTTGTGTAATTATGAGTGATGTTGTATTGTTAATCATATCTCTAATGTGTTATTACACTCTAAATTGAATATACCTTGTAAATCATGGTATGAAAACACAAACAGTTTTGTTAAAGAGAAAATGTGTGTTGTGATACTTTTGTTAGAGTACATGAACCTAGAAGGCCTAAAGTAGGACCTACAATAAATATTTGTGTGTGTTTAGAAAGTGCAGAATGTAGTTTCTGTGGACAGATGTTAGATCTACCTAATTTGTGTTAGAAGAATCTAGACTTGCAGAGTTCTTTGAGGATGTCTTCATCAAAGATAAATGTATGAAATAATCTAGTCCTACAGACACGTTCAATGATTCACAGTTGGAATCAAGAACCAGCCTGACACTTAAAAATCTTAATGACAAATGAGCTAAGAAGAGTCTTTAGAAGACAATGGGATGATTTTGTGTCATACAATAATACTTTAATTTAGTTGATCTACCGACAGAGGCTAAAACTATAGTAAGTGGGGTTTTGTAGAAGAAACTTAATTTTGATTGTTCAGTAGCAATTTTAATGCTTTTTAGTAGCTAACAGATTGACTGAGAAAAATGGGGTAGATTTATTTGATGTCTACTCACATGTCTGTCATATTGTTACAATAAGTATTCTTCTTACCCTTACATCTATTGAAAATGTTGTCATTCATAAAGGACATTTAAAAGGCTTTGTACAGAACAGTTTTTACTGAAAAGTTTTGAACTAATATGTTTAGTGAACAAGATTTACAATATAGTAAAATCAATGTATGTTCTTAAAATATGTATAGACAACGAATAAATAATTTGACAAATTTTTGAAAGAGCCTAGTATATAAATCAAGTAATTCAGATCAGTGCCTTCAACTTTGTGGTGTGTCAAATATAGTGGCTATTATTAATTGTTCTGTTGATATGCATGTTCTTGGAAGTGACCTCTCTATCACAAATAAAGTTAAAATTGTGCTATCCAAAGAATTCAACATGAAAACCTAGGTACTGTGGACACCATAGGTATAAGGGTGAGTTTTCAGTTGGCAAGGGATAACTCTTAGTCAAACTCATCAAATCAAAATGTATTTCAAAAGTGGGGATATAGTGATTGAAAGTGTGTTTTGAAATACCTTATGATTATGATAAAAGGTTGACACCTAATGATGGTGCAACTATGAGACATGTAGATCATTCTAAAGGAATTGACAGTCTCATGTATACAAAGATCTGCACTATAATAGACACAGCCTTTGAGGTAGGTATGATCTGCAGATTCACTAATAATCCCATACACATTTGAGTGCCCTTAAGAGGCTAATGAGATACCTGAGTGGTATTCAAGAGTTTGCTTTGTGCTACTCTAGTCATTCTTCGAATGAATGACTGATTTGATCATTATGTTGCTTAGAATTTAGTGAAAGTCGATAACTAGTAGATATGTGTTTACACTAGGAGAAACAGAAATGTTATGGAAATAAAAAGCAAACAGGCACCGTGCTATCATCCATGAAATCAGACCTCTATGTGTAATCCTCTGCAGGGGAAAAGGCTGAGTGGATTGAAGAAATTGTTGCTAGTTATCCATGAAGAAATTGTTGCTAATTCTGTTATGCGACTATCAAGCTACAATGCACTGTAGCTCATAACTCACTCTATAATAGTAAGAGGAGTATATTAAGGCTGAAAGAAGCCGAGTTGAACTTTCTCATAGATAAAGTGCAATTGCAACAAGTATGGCTAATGCTCTTGCTAAGAGACTTGAATGTGATCTAATTATCAAAACTGTCGGGGAAAGTGGAGTTAAAAGCTATTGAGTAAAAAACTTTAACATCCAAGTTGTTTTGAAATTTAGAATCCAATTGGAGCCATAGAGAAGTTCAAACTTAAGCATCAATTTTAGGCAGTTGACATGTTTTAGATAATTTTGATGATTCGACATAAATTTCATAAATATATAATGTCGTCATTCCAATTTTGATGGTATTATATATCTAAGGAATTTACTTAGAATAATCATATTATTCCAATACGAAACATGAAAACTTGTCGATGTGTTTCCGATGATTAAATTGTCCTAAATATCATTCCAATTTTGATGATATGTCTTTTATGGATACATGTTTCATTCCAATTTTGATGATTCAATGTTAAACCATGATTGAAACGACAGTCTTTTCATTCCAATATGAAACATAGTATGGTTCTTGTGTAGAAACTATAAAGTTCATGTACTTTGCTTATTAAAGATACTTGTTTGTGATGCTTGCATTACATTTTTGCTAAGCTAATTATGAATTGTACTAAGTTCTTTTGTGGAACTAGATACTTTGTGAAATTTGTTGGAATTCTTAGAGACGTGTCTCTTGATATTCTTGTTTTCAATAAGCTAGCAAAGATGGAGGAGTTGAATTTGTCAACATAGATTTCAAAAATAATGATTTGCTCAAAATGGAGGAGTAAACATAAAGCAGTGTGCAAGGATAGAATTTCAGTTTATTTCTTTCGAGAATAAATTAGTCACTTGCATGGTAAAACTTCTGTTGAGTTTAAGACTCTTGTGTTCATGAGCTTAAAACTCATATTTTGTTCTTGAAGTTTATTTGCTTTGTTTGATTTTGAAACTATAACAGATTATTCCAGTTGGTTTAGTCTATGTGAACTATTCTGAATTGGATATGGTTTGGAACTAGTTAATTATATTGGTTTAGTCTTGATTGAACTATTTAGTTTTATAATTCTATTGGTTCTTATGAAACTATACCTTTATGATGCTTTTCCTTTATGGACTGCTATCGGTCAGTCAGTTGTATACTGATCTGATGAGATAATCCTGTACTTTATATATTGAGAATATAGGAGGAGATTGTTGGATATATTGGTATATTCTCTTTATATAAATATAGCACGTGCATATGTGTAACACGTGTAATGAACGTACAATTGATTGGATATTGGAACGCGGGTTTGTGGGCTTATAACCCGATACCCAAACCAGTATTTAGGAATAAATACTGGCTTGTGATAGCAGTCTAGGTATTCCAATCTTGATACCTATGGTGAATATCTCAAGCAACTTAGATCTAGAGATAAACCCTAATTCTCAATTGTTAATTTCTCACAAAACCCAACACTTAATTGACTCATTCAAAACAACGAAATTTCAAAATAGTCCTGCTCAAAAGCAAGGACAACTCAAAAGAAGAAAGTAAAAGAACATTGTATAGACAAATCTATTTTTTTATAAAAAAAACTACTTACGACATAGACCTCTATATCCCCAATTGTAAAAACATTAATATCTTGGAGTACTTTCACTAGTAATGTACTTTCCTTTGTTATTTTAACTAGTCTTTACAAGTCATCTCTTGCTAATGAAGTCTTCTCTTGGTAATTACAATTTGGTAGGTGTCTTCTTCGTCCAGCTTGCATAATTGACTCAATCAATAAAATGAAATGCCAAACCAGTCATGCTCATAACATACGGCAACTCAAAATAAGAAAGATGTAGTCGGAAAAGAACCGTGTAGTGCCTTGAACTGGGTTCTAACTGAACCGGTTCAAAAAATTTTGTATTTCCTAAGAAACCTATATGTTTATTAAGCACTCAGATTTGTTTATGTGTTTCGGTTGGTCGAAATCAAACACACCACAAGACCACTTTTGATTTTTGGTACATATGCATATTATTGAGATATAAGATATTTTTAAATTGCCACGGAAGAAGAAGATTTAAAATATAAATCTAACTAGCTAGTCTTAATATAAATATTTTAAATCTAATTATACGTACGAATAAACTTCGTCACATGTCATTCTCTTGGTGAAACTTTTTTACAACATGTCATCTTCTGGCTTAAAATTTGTCACATATTTTCTCTAGGCTTAAGAAGAAATTATTAATAAATAATAATAATAATAATATTTATAATAAAATTAAATATTAGTTAGTAGGTGGGGTTAGAAGAAATTAAATATTAGTTAGTTGGTCGGTGAGTCTGGTGGGAATTAAATTTGGTGGCAAAGAAGAGATTCTTGATTCCATTACTGGAGAAGTATAAAAGGAGCATTAAGCAGTCTGGGTTAAAATGCATATTGGATTTCTATTCCCTAAATCCTACTTTTCGTAATTCAACCATAATGGATTCTGTTATCAGTCCCATTGTCACCTGCATTGTCACCACTCTATTGACTCCAATGGTGGATCAGATGAAATATTTATGGAAAATTGGTGAAAACATGAGAAATCTGAAGAAGGTTTCTGGCGAGTTGCAGGGCATCAGAGATGGAGTTCAAAAGGAGATCAAGACAGCTACTGAAAGAGCCAACGATATGGACCCAACTGAACAAGTAGTTAAATGGCTGGAAAAGGTATTCTCATCAGTATTCTGAATACATATATATGATCACAATTTTGATTTAGTTTAGATAATTTGCTAAACTGTTGTTACTACGTACTTCATTCTTCCATTACGAAAACTGCATTTCAATTGGTAGACATGTATTCATTATTATTCTTTGTTTGGTTGTATGCATAAACTATATAAAGCCTTGCAAATTAAATTCAGAAAATCTAGATTTAATACCTTATCTATTACCCACACTTAGTGAAGTTCTTATATATTAAGGAGACATAAGTGGGTTCGTATGTTCAAAGTTTCAGAAGAAATTACAAACAGAAGAAAAAAGGCATAGAATATGCTGAGGCACATTATTTGCAAAATGAGAAAACATCAGCCATTAGAAAAAATGAGTAACAACCCATGAACTTAGCTTTTGATTTCCTCTTGTTCAGTGGTCACTTGAACCCATGAACTCTCCTCATTCCCATGTCTTACAAGTAAATCCAAAACGTGTATGGTATATCAATTATGAGTCCTTGATTTATACCAAGATTGAAATATATATATCTTAGTGGATTGTGGGCATTCGTCAAGGTTGTTGCTTCAAATATTTTATTTCTTTGTTTGTTTGTTTGTTTGTTTGTTTGTTTTCAACTGAAAATATAATGTTTGTAACCAAGTAGCAACTTAGAAAGTTTGCAATTACCGAGTGAGAGTAGTAGTTTGAGACTTGAAATAAAGTGTATACACGCATTAATTAACTTATTCTAGTTACCTTCTATTCCCAAATTCTTTGCTTTGATCTCTATCCAACACTTGTTTACCTATAACAGGTCCAAACTATGGAGGATGATGTGAACAAAATCGAACAAGACCACACTAAGCTGCAGAAAATGTGCCTTGGAGGCTTTCCACTAAATTGTTGGTCGGGCTACAAAATTAGCAAACGAGCAACCAAGACAGCTGAAGATGTGAAAGAGCTAATAAAAGAAAAAAACGACATGCATGAATTGACCATTAAAGTGGTCCCCCCCGTTCAACGAAAGCCAGACAATTCAGAATTGTTGTCAACTACTAACGCATATTTGGAGTATGCTATCAAACATCTCCAAGATGATAAGACGAGCATGGTGGGAATATGGGGTATGGGAGGTGTGGGCAAGACCACCCTTCTCACGAAAATCAACAACCATCCATATGTGGCAAATGCGGGCGGGTTCTTAGTGATATGGGTTGTTGTTTCACAAGAACTCAATCTCATCAAGCTACAAAGAGACATAGCCAAGAGGATAAATTTGCCTCTTAAAGAAGAAGAAGGTGACTCAATCGTCGAGTCGCAGGCTGCATCTCTCTCCCATTTTCTACAAAATAAAAAAATCTTGCTGTTACTAGATGATCTATGGGAGAGCTTCGATCTTCAAAAGTTGGGGATTCCTTGTCATGGCGTCAACAAGGACAATGTACCGAATTGTAAGGTGGTACTCTCTACCAGGAAGGAAACGGTGTGTGATCAGATGATGGATGAGCAAAAGTTCCCTGCCCATTTCGAGCAAAAGAAGATTAAAGTGGAGTGCTTGGAGGAAGGGGAAGCATGGCGATTGTTCAAAAGCAACATCGGTAAGACTGCTCTGGATTTCATTAGCTCTGACCCGAGGGTGGAAAGGCATGCAAAGAGAGTGGCAGAAAAGTGTAGAGGTTTGCCACTCACCCTCGTCGTGATAGCTAAATCCATGTACTCGAACAATACATTGTACGAATGGGAGGATGCTGTCAATTCTATGAATAAGCTTGGCATCCAAGAGCTGTTGGGTGAGGAAACTGCAGAAAGTGTATTTGGGCTCTTGAAAGTTAGCTACGACCGGTTGGAGGATGAGAGGTTGAGAAAATGCTTCTTGACCTGTGCATTGTGGCCAGAAGACTATAGAATTCGAAAAGATGAACTTATCTGGAGTTGGTTGGGGTTAGATCTCATTGCAGGCCGGGAGTTTGATGATATTAATGAAGCCTTTACCAGGGGGCATAGTATTATTAAAAGACTAGAACGAGCTGGTTTATTATTAGAAGCGGGTGAAGATATATTCAATTACACATCCTTAGTCCAGTGTGTGAAATTGCATGATATCATTCGAGAGATGGCGCTATGGATAGCAACGGACTATGGTAAAAATAGGAATAAATGGTTGGTTCAAGTTACAGGAGCGGAGGAGGAACATAAATGGAGGGAGGTGGAGATGGCTTTCACAGTCTATAATCCTGGTCTTCGTCAACTAAGACTACCGCAGCATAACCCCTCTTGTCCCAACCTGACGGCATTTATGCTCCGTTATCGGAGGGATTCTTGGGCTCTCAATATATGTATGGATTGCGTTTTCAATATATATGATGGCCCTCTCAATACATTGGATTACAGCTTCTTCCAAAACATGGTAGCTCTAACATACCTCGACTTAGCAGACAGTCTACTGAGGGAGGTACCATCAGAAATCACTACATTGAGCCAGTTACAGTATCTTAATCTTGCAGGAAATGATATTGATCAACTGCCAAAAGAATTGTCAAATCTTAAAAAACTAAAATACTTGATCCTCCATTGCAGGAGAAGAACAATTTTGCAGCACATTCCTCGTGGGCTGCTATCAGGGTTAGAAAAACTCGAGGTACTAGATCTCTGTGATTGTAGTGGATACATTAAATGGGGCATGGAAGGTGAAGCAAGTATTGAAGAATTGGCTGGCGCGCGCGGCACAATGGCGCCCGGAGTTAACAACCTAAAAGGTCTTGGGATTGCAGTAGCTAATATGTCTGCTTTACAACTACTCACTCAGATGGATCCACATATAACATTGTGGAAATTATGTATACTTGACTTGGAAGGGGTGGAAATCCTTGATCTATCAAAAACACTTCTTCGTAGCAACCGTGCTCTGCGTAGCCTTCAGTCATTGTCAATTGGAGGGGGCCACATGAAGGAGATATTGATGACAAGCGAGGAAAAAAGACAATTCGAAAAATTGTCGTTATTCAGCTTCGGTTTGCTCGATGAATTAACGAAAATCACTTGGAAAGGAGGGATCACGCCAGGAGAGTTGTTTGCAAATCTTTCGGAAGTATATATTCTTTTTTGTAACAAGTTATGTGATGTTACTTGGATTGCACAGCTCCGACACCTTGAGATTTTAGAAATTAGAAAATGCGAGATGTTGGAAAAAGTACTGACTGATGGCGCAAATCAAGAGAAGGATCATGATGATGATGATGATGATGATATTGTAGGAGTGGAGCAAGAAGAAAGAAGGGCAACGACAATGATCCTCCCTAATCTCAGGCACCTCGATTTGTACAGCCTACCAAATTTGAAATCCTTTTGTAGTCCTGAAATTAGATTTCCAAAGTTAAAATCTAACTATGTTAGGATTGAAGGATGTCCACAATTGGACAAAACACCCTTTATGTAAAGATGGCATCTTTTGTAAAAAAACTTCCATAAGAGCATCCACAGTGGTGTTTCTCATATTGTAAAATATGGCATGAACAGTAATAGCAAATGGAGGACGATGCTGCAGTGATGCTTTGCTAAATCTTTCTTATTTCCGTTAGAGACGGGATATGATATACCGTTTGTTAATAATTTTTTTTTAATTAAGTGAGAGACGGGGAATCATTCCCCGTCTATTTAAAAAAAAAAAAAAACAAAAAAAAAAAATAAATTGAAAAGCCTCAAACGGGATAAGATATCCCGTTTGGCCACTTTCAAATCATTTAATGCCTACTTTTTGGTCAATCCAGTGGGTGAATAAAACAAAGTGTGCCTACTTTTTGGTATGAAATGACCATAATGCCCCCATTGCTATCAGTTCTCGAAAATTAATACATTGAACGTGGAAGGGTATTTTAGGAAACCAAAAATAACCCAAAAAAATAAGAAAAATAAAAAAAAAATTAAAAACCACCAGACGGGACATCTTCTCCCGTCTGGCCTCAAACGGGGAAAGATATCCCGTCTGACCCTTTTCTAAAAAAAAAAAAAATAAAATATTACAGACGGGATATCATTTCCCGTCTGTATACAATAAACTATATTAAAATTTGTGAGACGGGGAATCATTCCCCGTCCTCTATAATTTGAGAATTCTCAAATCGTTTCTCATATTTGAGAAACAGAACTGAGACGTTTGCTAAAAAATGGCAAATATGAGAAATTTAGCAAACCACTGCAGCAGTCGTTTGCTAAAAAAATGGCAAAATGAGATTTTTAGCAAACCACTGTGGATGCTCTAACATCCTATAGCCAATTGTTGTATATAAATAAAAAGGGTAAATATAATTTTTAGGCCGCTAGCTTGATACTGAAATTCTAGTTAGGCCCTTTCACCTTTTCAACTCAGTTATAAACCTCTCAAACAGTAAGTTGAAAAAGTCTAAGAGCCTAATAGAAATTTCAGTGTCAAGTGAGGAACCTAAACTTTATATTCTCTTATAAACATCCCCATAAATTAAGCAAGTCCCGTTCGGCTGTTGCCATTTGATATTTGTAAATAATTCAAGAAGCTGGTAGTTTAAATTGAATGTTGCATACATTTCTTTTACATTAATGTTCACTTATTGAGCATAATAAGTGTTTATTTTCTCATGATGATTGGAGATCTATATCCTCGTCATATATGTGTGGATTATGAATGCAACTTGCAGTTTTACTTTGACCTAGATTACTTGCACATGATTCGTCGTATTGTCTTTTGATAATGCTAACAACGGAAAATCTCGTTTCTTCCCTCATTGCAGAATAACTATCATCATTTACAATGTTCCTACAATTACTATTTTTTTTTAAATAAAAAAATAAAAAAATGTGAAGCACAAGTGTTTTCTCCCAAGTCGGACAACCAAACTCGCCATTCTCCATTGTATTTTAGTATAGATATAGATTAGTGTTAAAGTACAAACAAAATAAATATCAAGAAATATATCTTGATATTTCTATTGAAATTTTAACACAAGATAACATATTTCAGATCGACATGAACTTGATGCTATTTACGAAAATTTTAAATAAAATAAAATGGGATGGCCTATCCAAACCAACCAAGACAATATCATTTATGATTTCTTTTTTTTCCTATGTTAGTGTTACTCATAACTTATAACTTACACTGATTATTCACTATCTTTTCTGTAGTCACCTTCATCATCTATATATCTGTTAACACATTAGTTCACATACAGTTTCAATAGGGAAATACAGATATTAGGTTGAATTTATTGTTAACTGGAAAGCTTCAAAAGAACTTTCCATCTAAACAAGTTAAAGTCATATTTTAAAAGATACATAAATGAAACATCATACGGGTCTACATATATATATATTACACATTAAATTCCCTCATTTATCAATCAATCTTACGATCAACTCAGTAAATGTACATGTATGTAAATTGGGATTTTAGGGTTTTGGTCGAGTGGAGGAGAATATGGGATTTTGATTTGTAGTTGTAATGTATGAAAGGAGGAGGAAACCTTGTTGTTGGATTGTGCGAATATAGCTAATGTAGCTAGCTTGTGGTGTACATTGTTTGATGGATTGTGCGTAGATGATAAATGACCCGGGAAGAAAGAACTCCTGGCCAGCATTGTATGTAATTAGTCCTGTTAAAAACAAGGACAAATTAAGAAGCACACAGGTGAACACGAGCAATCAAATGGGTACAAGTGCAAGTGCTAGCCCTTTTAGGCACAAACTGTTCCAGTGCCATCTTAGCCACACTTGCTCGGCAGTTTCAAACCTTAATCAATAACGTACGGTACATGCATGTGCAAAACACGTGTCTTATAAATCGTAGTATTAATCGGCAAATGAACAAAAATGCATACCATCAAGTAACATAATTTCTACAACCCCATATATAATGACAAGAAAATGTTAGTATCGGTGACCTGATTGCTTCACAACTTACAATAAATTAAATGATTACACTAAAATAAATAAATTAATAAAACAAAACAAAGAAAAAGAAAGGATTATTCCCACTTCTTAGATTACACTCAAATTTCACCATCCTCGTCAGAAGCCATGGAGGTGACAGTAAAGTTGGTGTCAATTCCTGCGAGGACTTTGAGGAGACCTTGGAAGACAGCAAAAAGATGAGTAGATGTGCCACCAATCACCCAGAACTGCTCGTTCCTCCACCAATCTTAGATTCCAACACCACTCCATCGTAGCTCGAGAATTCCAGTTGCGAAGATGGAAATGAAAAGCAGAATGAACCACATACCAACATAATTACTTATCTGCACAATTTGTTTTTCTCTGGTCAAATATTGAAATTCTACTAAGGTACATACTAACATTGTTACAATGTGTGTTTAGGAAATAAAATACATGTTAAAAGATCACAAATTCACCATGTGTGTTGCGAGTTAGAACATAGGTTCTGTAATGTGGTACATTAGTGACGTTTCGAATGTAGAAATCGACGTTCTAATTGACATCTTCTTGAGAGAGTAGTCATTTCATTTTATTTTTTACATGTGTTGCATTTACTTTGATTTTTTCATCAAGTTTGTGCAATACACCACATATATAATTGATGTTCAGCTAATAGTAACCATGAGACACATTAATTGCACTTGACAAAATCAACTAACATAACAACATGGGTTTACACTATTAACTCCTTTCAAAACCCCATCAAATCATTTTATGTTCAATATAAATTTTATTATGTTACAATCTGACTGATCAAACAAGCCTTTCTATACCATATCAATTTGCCATATTAGTTGTTACATACTCAGATTCAGCATACCCATTTTGGCTCCAAGTACCCCATGCAACTCGTATTTCTACTTCCTAACAGCATGGTACTTGGGATATACAAACACAAACAGTTGGGTTGTTAATTAATAGCTATTAATTCTCCCTCCAACAAAGATACTCAGTTAAAAGATGATCTACAAAAGCCCGATGGTTACAAACTAAGAGGGGTGTTCGGTTTAGAATGCATATATATATTGAGCACATTCAGAGTGTGTAAAGACCCTACACAAAATGGGGTTTCGTTGTAAATTTACATCTCTTTATTTCCCACTCCGACAAAAATATTCAATAGGAATGTGGGATTTTCGAAACCCGAAGGTAACAAAAGGAAGAGGAAACCTTCGTTTAGAATGCCTATCAATATAGAGCAATTTGGAGTACATGTAGAGCCTCCCCAAGATGGGGTTTGGTTGTAGATTGATTGCTATTTATTTCTCCTTCCAACAAAGACATTCAATCAAATATAAGGATCTCTAGAACCCGATGGTCAGAAAAGGAAGCGACAACAACTTATTTAGAATGCCAATACATAATAAACACATTTGGCGTACGTAAAGAGAGATCTAAGATACAGATCCTCAATAGAGAATAAACAAAAAGGGACATGCATACTTTAATGGTGCATACTTTAACGGTGTAAGAATATAATGAGGACTGAATTCCTGTATAGCAAACCAAATGAAAAATATATATCCCCAAAATAATCCTATTTTCCCTACAAAACCTTCCAAGTCGGTGTAGGAATAAGCCCATCCGTTATTGGTAGCACATGTGGAGTATTGGTAGGTAAAATCCCGATCTCATACAAGCTATTGTGTCCCAGAGGAACTGAGGGATTGATCTTTGAAACTATGGAACATATTCTACTCAATAACACAGCAAAAAAATTCCTAAAAGAGCACTTCTGACTAAATTTAAACTAGAAATAAGAACAGTTAAATTTTCTACTCAGTGTACAAAAGTAGCTAGTATGTTCAACTAAAGTAGGAATATGAACTGTTGAGTTCATGTCCACCTTAAGCATTAGTGCATTAGAATTGGGGGAAAGAAAACGACCATAGGTGATTAATATAGCATGTTTCAGAGAATATGAACACATAAGAGATAGATAGTTCAGAGGTATAATGATCTTATATAGCATAAAGCAAAAGGGATGCACCAATAATTAGAATTTTGCGGATGAATTATCACTAACCTCTGGTATAATGAACTTATTGGTGAGGAGGCAAATGGCTGGAAGCACACAGTACGCAATCAGTGGTATAGATGTGACTGGATATACAATGGTGTTGATATATGCTAGCCTCTCCAGGAGCTTCAGCCTGCCACTATAACCATACCAAATAGGGCAATGCCTACTAAGCAAAATTTCTACCGGACCCAGGGCCCACCGAAGCACTTGATTTAGACAATCAGAAAGATTGATTGGAGCTGAACCCTTGAATGCAGGTCGAGGAGGCATGCAGTGCAGCAGTAGATCGATATCCACCCCCGAGCGTGCATTTTAAATCCAGTCAGAATATCCTCAGTAACGGATATCCATAAATCCATCCAATCTGGTAATGGGTAACAGGTGCACAAGCGTAGTAAACATATCATTTAATATATTTCTACCATATTCTTCCGTATCCCAGCTTCAGCTATTTCCTTAATACCACTTAATTTGGAAAATTGAGGATATTATCCCTATTTTTGGAAAAATTATACAATTTTAAGTCAAATATCACATAAAGAAGTTATATATCATTGTTGATTTCATATAAAACTAAACTTAATTAATAAAGCAGGGTATATCCACATTTCTGAAACGGAAGTATATATACAAGTTTGTTTTAAAAGAGGGGAAGAAAAAAAAAATCTAAAGATACTCATCTCGAGAGCTGCACTAACCTCTTTCCCCCATTCAGATTTATCCTCGTACCCACAACTAATGACATGGATAGCTTCTGTTAGCAGTGAAGCTGGGTTAGTAGATGGCGAAATGCCTCCTTGTTCCATGAATGTTGATGCAATAAAGATTGGAGATTGACCAAAGCGCTTTTCTAATCGCTTCTGAGACATCAGCAGTGATCTCTCGTCTTCATAACCTGAAATTTCAAATATGTAGGTGTGAGCAAATACGGAGAGATATGGGTGTTGCCACATTTATAGATGTTTTTTTTTCCTTTTCTTGTGATATGAACTCAAATATGCTATAACCATATTTGATGAAAACAGATTTGAATGAAGATCGAAGGAAAATGGTCGCAATACTAACAAGTCTTTTTAATGTGAAAATGTAAAGCAGCTCAACACAGTTATGTTTTTTATTTTAGATAAATATGAATTTTTATAAAGTCACATTTTCGTGACTGCAAAGGTACAGAGAAGAATGCTAAAAAGGCTTACCTCCTGTGAGTTCTACAAGTTTTACATTGATATCCTTATATTTGAATACATTTGAATAGTTTAAGACTATCATCTGTATCCATATTTTAAACCAGATACAAAATCAAATTCTGATTGTACATTTCATATCAATTTGCAATCTTACTTACACATCACATCTTGATATTGAAGGACCCGAAATAGCATCAAGTAAAAGATATAAACTGCAACTGAAACATAACGATACTGAACATCTTAGCGAGCAAACTAAAATTATATTACTATCATAAATGCTAACCGTCTAATCCCTCTTCAACATCCTCCATGTTGAATATGGGAACTGTTGATTCAGTCCTCTTCATGGCCCGGTTTTTGTCAATGTAATCTTTATTCTTACTCTTTCCCATTTTTTCTTGAGCCACAACAGCTCTTAAATACTATGTTAGGCTCCAAGTCAGCCTCTGTCAAGACTGGGTCATACCCGTATAAAGCCTGCCTATTGAAACAACATCCAGTCCCCACGTACATCGGGCCTTGGATACCATTTAAACCTTTCAAGTTAATCTACAAAATATAATTAAAATTTATAAGAAACCAGAGAATCCGAAGTACTGATATCAACAATACATATAATAGATGGATATCTTACATCAAAAAAGACAATATTGCGATTGGCATATCGATCATGCAAATCGATGCCATCAAATCGTTGAGGAAACTGAACATAACAAGTCTTCTTCCCATAAGAAGGATCCATCATGAAACACATCACGAAGAGCTTTGCTGTTATTGAAATAATGGTCACAATCCACATTCAAAAGGTAAATAGAACAAGTCAGAGAGTTCATAAGCTAACCTTTCTGTCTTTTGTACCTAGTCTTGCATTGAGGACAAGACTGATTCCCATCTTTGCGCTCATACTCATAGCAAGGCCAGCAAACTGGGAATGCACACTCATTGCAAGCAACAAAAATGTCACCGGTTGCTGTAATCCCTACAGTGTCACCACAGATCTGACACACTTGACCATTCAGATTTTTCAGTGGCTTGGACTGCATTGTAAATAAGAACAAATTTAAGGCCAATTAGATCATGAACAAATTTTCGTATTTTTACTACACTACACGCAAGTGTTGCGGCTGTCCTAACTCCTAAGTAAGAATGTGTAGCTCAATTACCAAAAACCACCATTATGAGATTTAGAAAGGCATATAACTAAATGGATTCATACCCAATTTAAAATAAGGTACTCAAAAACTCCAATGATATACCACGACATTAAACCAAAACAATGAAACATTTTGGTTATCTTTGTCCATGAAAATCATTCACAGAATTTAAAGTATACTACATCCGCATTCAAAGCTATACACAAACAAATCCTTAAATATCAATGGAAAGAAATGAAAGAAACAATATAACAAATGACCAAATTGGCAAGAATAAAGTTAAGTGCTTCACAAGTTCAAAATTCCATATTATTTCAAACAAATGAAACATGAATTGCTTAATATAGCTATTAGCAACTACCTATGAAATATATTATTGATACGGACAAAAATTTTGATAAAAAAAGAATCGACTGTAGATTCACTGTCATAAAAAAAATACGATAGTGAAACCTACCCGAGCTGATACTACTAATCTAGATCACATACAACCTAATCAATACCCAATACTGAATTCCATCTAGAAAAGAACTCTATTATGGAACGCACAAAAAAAAATCCGTTATAACTCTACATTTTGTTTTAGAAGAAATACAGAATTGAGACCCGGTCCAATCGGCATATCAAGAAATACAGAATTGAGACCCGGTCCAATCGGCATATCAACAACAAGATCCCACACAACCTAATCAACACCCAATACTCAATTCCACAAAAAACCAACAAAAACCCTAGGTAACCCAACAGATCTACACATAAAATTGACAGATTCATCACCAAAATAACAAATTAGCAACTACAAGAACTCCCCTAATCCCAAACCAACACTTCAAAACCCTAAACTCAAAACCCACATCCCAATCAATCCAACTAACACCAATTACTCCCATTTCAATCCAATCATCACTCAATTCCACCAATTCCAACCAATTTTGTAACCCCTGTTTTCATTAATACGTAATTTTCAAGTATTTTTATGTATTTTAAATCATTAGTATTTTGTAAGTATTTTCTCCTAATTAATCTATTATTATTCAAACTATTTTACAAATTATTTGATTGCTTAATATTTATTTCAAAGCCAAATTGTTTAACTATGTTAAAAGCACATTTTGTATTTTAATTTTATTATTTGTTAATCTAAAATCCAATTGTTTATCCTAAGGCCCAAAATTGTATTTGATTTTATTAAATTAATCCAAAGCCCAAACTTGTATTTTGAACTTATTTATTTAATTAATTAATCTAAGCCCTATTGTTTAGCCCAATATCTAAATTACTTTATCTAATATTTTAAACCCATTATTATAGCCCAAGCCCACTAAACCCATAACCTATATGCTTGTACAGATTAATCCTACATCTAGCCTTATACAATTTCTTTCTATTTTCTCCACTCTTTAAACCCGTTCTCCAACTTCCCCCACTTTGTATGCACAGTCACCCCACTATCTCTAACCACCCTTATTTAATATTATGTTTATTATTTTATTATTCTTTAACAATCCCCCACTCTCCACTCTTCCGTTATTACTCTCTCCCTCTCTGTTTCTTTTCCCCAACAAAACAGAACCTATCTCCTCCTCCTTCCTCCGTCGAATACCTCGCGATCACTCCTCACCGAAGCGCCGCCAGTCCCATCGCCTGCGCTCGCCCCGCCGAGCTCGCTCAGAACTCGAGCGCCTCCCGCTCAGCCACTCCACCACCGCCAATGTCCACTCCAATTCTGCGAAGCCACCATTGCCAACCCAACCTCCAGCTTCGACTTCACCATCGACCGAACCCATCACCGCTCGCCATTCCCGGTGCTCCTCCTGCCGCCGAGAACCCCTCGACAGCCTCGACTACTCCCACAATCGACTTCTCCTCTCGTCCTCCTCATCGACAGCGCCGCACACCGCCGTTTCGCAGTCGTCAACCATTCCGGCACCTCATCTTGCCGTCAAGCTCATCCTCGCCATTATCGAGGAACTCCCCGGCCCTCACTGTGCCGTCGCCCTACCCCCGCTCATCTCCGTCTTCAACCTCGAGGTCCTCGTCGCTCCAACCGCAGTCACGAATCCCGAAGTACCTGGAGCTTCCGTCGCCTTCGTCCAGTCGCTTTGCCGCCGTCCCCCTTCCGCAGTCGCCATCTGCCGTCGCCTGAGTCCTCCGCCCCAGGCGCGAACCCACCTCATCGAGCGCCTGCATCCTCTCTCTCTCTCTCCGATTCGAAGCAGCGACGAAGAAGAAGAACGAAGAAGAAGGAGACGATCGGTTGGGCGGGATTGAATTTGGACCGCTCGATCGCTTCAAGATCCGTGCCCTGATCGCTGTCCTGTGTTCAGCCGCATTGGATCCCAGTTAGCTATCCCCTGTTTGGATTCGGATCTGGTGTGAAGGAGGGATTCCATTGGACGCCGATCGCTGTTCTGTGTTCTACCCGCGCCAAATCCAGCTGCTGTGTTCGCTGTTTGTAGCTGATCCAGTGTGAGGAAATCAACTCTTGTTGCTTGCTTTTGGAGTTCTCCGTACGTACTTTGCACGTACCTCTTGGGATTGTTCCCCGGGATACTGATCCCGTTATTCTTAAATTATTCGGATCAACTACTACAAAAAGGCAAGTCCACTTGAACTCTCTTATTTATTCTAGTTCAAGCTTATTGATCTCCTACAAGTAGTTCCATTTTTAATCATCTTAAATTGCCTTGTGTCCCGTCTCGTTAGGAGTATTGAGGGTTTACACGAGCTAACCCGACATACTCTTAACCTCCTAAAATTGTCCATTGACTCAAACCTAAGCCATATAGATATAATCGAAATGAATAAAATGAATAGAATTGTGTACAAAGGAAAATGAATGGTAGTTGTATACATTGATTGAATGAGACAATTGTGATTGGATTAATGACTTCATAAAGTGGATTGTACACAGAAATGACATTCTAATCGTTATATGACATTGTAATGGGTTCCATAATTTGTAGTAGCACATTAATTGGCATTTTAATGAAAGTATGTGTGATGGCTTTTTTATAAGTTACTGCTGCATTGTCTGCATTGTACTGAGGTTTCGACCCAGTTATAATTGGAATCGGTTTAAATAATATAAAGAGAATTGTTGTTTTAGATTTACTATTCCATGTTATTATTGTATAACACATCGTTTTGCTGCATTCTATCGTCTCCTTGACATTATTATATACACATTTACATGGACATGAATGATTTAATAAGATACTAAGCAAGCCGGGGTTTATAAGGGTTGACCTAGTAGTGGGAAATCTCAGAAAATGTACTCGAGGGCCTATATTGAAATGGTATTGAAATGGAAGGAGAAGTAATGAATGTGAATGAATGAATGAAAATGGTAAATGATTGTTATTGAAACCGAGTACACGCTCTGTAGACCCCACCACTATGTCTCAAACGTACACTGTTTTGCGTGCACCGAATCTGTAGTATGGGATGCAGTAGTACGTGCACTAGATAGGAGAAATGACACTCTAATGAACATAAATTGACATATATGTATATTTTATTAAGACCATTGTTATTACAGCTGCCATTATTGTCATCGTATATTTGATCTTGATTCATATTCCTTCAAGTAACCTGTTCCTTTACTCTCTGCTTTCACTACTTGCTGTCCGTACTTGCTCTAAGGACAAATTTTCCTTCTTTTTAGATAATCAAGTACTTGTGCACAAAGAGAATTTCTAGGAGACATTGATAAGCAGATCTTCTACAATTGGAGCAGAAGTCTATCGAGTTATTTTGGTAAGTCTTTATATTCCAGATTGGTTATTGAATTTCATTCTCGTTTATGTGATCATGTTTCCTGCGTGGTTGTGATTAATTTTTCTTATATTGTTGATTAAGACTGGTACAGCTTATGGATGGTATGAGTTGGCATACTTATACCATTCGCTGGGCCTCAGTTACGTGCCTGTGTTTCCGTATTCCGGGAAGCGGGGCGTGACAAATTTCATCAAATAATTAACAAAAAATTCTTTGAAACTTTCCAAAAAGATATATTTTTTTATTACCCCAGCTTCGGCTTCGTTGCGGATCATCACGAACTCGTTCAGCTTGTACGATCCCGCCACCATCCCCGCGTTCGCCTCCATTTCAAGAGAGAGAAAGTAGAAAGTAAGGAGAGAGAGAGAGAGAGAGAGTGAGTGAGATCACTTCTACTCTTCTCCTTCCTCTCTTCGAAAAATTAGAGCGTTTTATTTTTGCTGTAAGATTTATGACCGGATAAGTCGGTAACCGAGAGTATCATGATTCGAAAAAAGAAGTGACTGATTACTGACCCCTGGATCAGGAGTTGACGGTGGATGTTTGTTGGGTTGTCGGCGTCTATAACCGGCTGGTGACAGGCTGGCGCCGATTGAGACCGGGAGTAGCAGGTGGGGAGTTGCCAGCTCAGATAGATAGCATGTTTCTATTGGTGGGGCTTGATAGGGGAAAGTGACGGTTTTGCCCTTGTGAGTTTTAACAAATTAGTACCCCTAAAAAAATTGTATATTTTCATACTTGTGTTTATCCACACAAATTGTTATTTATAGATTAGTCCTTGCTTTGCACTACTGAGATTATGTATGATGTATTTATAGTTTGTAACTTTGTATGTGACTAATTTTGTGTTTTTGTAGTGATACATAGGATCAATGTTGTGAGGGAGTATCTTGTAAATATGAGATTTGTTAAGGCCCTAATATTGAAACCATTAAAAATTGAAAGTTATATTGTGATAGTAGAATTTGAGAGTGTGACAAAAAAAGACAATCGGTACAATTTATCTCAAATCAACTACTTAAGTGTTAAAGGCATTGAAAAATAGAATCTTAATTGAAAAGATGTTATAAAATAGAGACTTTATTTAAACAGATTTTGGTGTACTAAAGAAAAAAGAAATATTCAAACACCAATTAAATATTAAAATATATTGGGCTTGAGAGTGAAATTAATCAATTATAGCATGTGCATTAGGTATATAGTCAATGGATAAATCTTTACCTACGCTGACACCTCCAATAGATTAGTGACATATTAGAATATAAGGAGTGGAGGATGTAAAATAGGTTGTAGGGATAGCATTGGTCAATTTGTGCAGCTGTGGTGAATCCACTTTCATACGACCGGCCGTCGGTGTTCATAGTTGAAGTTTGCTTGTCCCATTCATATATGCATCCAAATCCAATCCAGAATTGGTATTTAAAAATCTCATTCCAAAGTTGCACAAACTTTTTGTTATGCAAAATTGACATCACAACCATAATTTCCCCAAAAATCCTAATTGACTTCGTGGCTATGCCATGCAAATTTGTAGCTCTCATCTTTTTGCTGGATATGAACCATGTGTTAAAGGCTGTACTTATTTTGGTGGATGTCGATGATTAGTCTGAGAAGCACAAGTTAACTGATTATGAGAATCAACTTCTGATAATGAAAGAAGGTGATTATGATAATCAGTTAGCAGAAGAGCTGTGAAAGCTATGTATTCAGAAGGGCGATGAGACGGAGGAAGAAGAAGAAAGATCTCAGGATTTACATATTGTTAATAATAAAGAAAAGCCAGAACAGGGTAATTTGCTGACAGAAGTCGCAGGAATATATTGATAAGAGCATCAAGAAAAGCACAAAAAAGGTTCCGGAGTTCAAACAAGCAAGTGAAAGGCAGTAAACGTCTGAGGAACTAGAGTTTGGATTCTGATGATAGTTATGAGTTAATGTAGCTATGTTATTGATCTTTTATAGATTGAGTTGCAGAAGTTTACTCATTTATTTAGATTCATTGATTTATCGACAACAACAACAAAAAAATAGGAATTGCAAGATTGCATGATAAATAACTATAAGAGCGAACTTGAGATAACGATATAATATGATAAATTTGGAATTCAGTACAATGAACTAAAACCATAGATGCCATGCTAGGATCTATGATGTTATGTTCCTGCATGCCCGAGACTGTTGATTAGTTTTGAACGGTAGATGTCATTCTAGGATCTGACAATGTTTTCTAGCTTGCATGTGGTTGATTAATTTTGCAGTACAGAAATTAAGTCACTAGAATTTAATAATTTTTCCTTTACATTCTTACATTGTTGATCCAAATAAGGGACGAAACATTAATTTTCAGGGAGAGGGAGAGGGAGAGATTTTTATTTTTATTTTCAAAAAAAATTACATTATTTTATTTCATTTTATATTACTTTTTGGGTGGCGATAAATTAAAGAGGATGACCGAGAATAAGGAAAATCAACGAAACTTTTAGATATTTATCGTTTTAGGAAATATTTATATTTGAGGCTGGGGTTCTTTAGAACCTCATCCACACAAACACACGCACAAGGAAAATAAAAAATAAAAATCTACAAAATATGATTCTAGCACAAGTATGTAGCTGCTACTTGTATGTAATTTATTACTACGATAACAATTAAGATGCAATCTCCCTTGTTGCCAGCATGAAGCGCAAGAACTCGGCACTGCCAACACCACCACCACAGAAAAAGGAAGAGTGTGACACCGTGTTATGGGAATTGGGTTTATTACCATGTGTGCGTGAGGTGGCAGAGAAGTTGAAGACTTTGGACTCCTTGTTAGGTTTTATGCGTTGCATACTTGTAGTTCGATGAGAAGTAGAAGACGATGAAGTGAAGGAGGTCGAAGCAATCGTTGTGAGAAAAAGTCAGCAGCGTCAACAAAGAAATAGTATCCTATTTGACAGTCGATTGTCCCTAGGGGTCGTCGACTGCCTCAAGTCTCTATTTGAGATTGAGTGCATTGCGGTCGACTGCCTCCTAAGACAGTCGACCGTCAGCGGCGCCAGACTCCAAATAGGTCGGGTCTGGGCTGACCGTTTCAGATATTTCTTCAACTCCAAGTTAGATCATACGGCTCCTACCATGTGCCTCTTTATTCAGGATATATTGAACTGCTTATGTATCAATACTACAACCTAAGGTTTCTCTAAAATTATATACACTAGTATTTTTTACGTGCGATGCACGTTTTGATAAAGAGTTTGAGTTAAACGTGCCGATACATGTAAGTCAACACTAACTAGCACGTGCGATAAATGCCTTAATTTTGAAAAAATGGAGCTGAACAGGCGATACACGTATTTTTTTAAAAATTAAGAAGAAAAAACTTTGATGTGTATGTGCGATGCACGTGTTGAAAAATAGATTTGGAGTTGCACGTGCAATGTGCATGTTTGTTGGTGACAAAAGTGGTGTTTCTTTAGTGAAAAAAATATTAAAATTTGTTTATTTGTGACAAACTCTTCCATTAAACAGTATATAAGTAAATATATTATATTATGGATAGATAGATGGATAGTAATTTACACATGTGATGCATGTTTATAATATAAAAAAAAATTGAGTAAAAAATCTGACATTTTGAGGACTCGAACCTGAGACCCTCTTCATATTAGTTATGCACGTGCGATGCACATGTTGGTAGATTGAAAATGACACTAAGGCCTTTTCCCATTATAATATTAGAGATTAGAGATTAAGGAAAATGATCAAATGATACCCAAAGTTTATCCTAATTCCCAAATAGCACCCAAACTTTTTATAATACCCAAATAACACCCGAAGTTTTTAAAAGGACTAAAAGCACGTGTCGTTAAGTTTTCCATTAAGTTAATGGAATATTTTCCAAATATACCTCTTAACGGGTTTAAATCCATTAAGAAGAATGTGAAATATCGAAATTGTCATCACCTCTTAACAGGTTTTAAATTCAAACTCATCACCACCATCGACCACCATCTCCAACCACCATCTCCACCATCTCCATCATCTTCAACCACCATCACCACCACCGACCACCATCTCCAACTGTAGCGCCCCGAGATCCACATGTAGGAACTCGTGACACAACCCAAGATCATTACTTCAAATGAGTACATAACACAGAAAAGAAATTACAGGAAATTTAAAACTTACATTGTTCAGAGAAGTTTCGCTTTTCACTTTTCACTTGGGTTACTTCACGGCTTACTATTCTTTTGTTCCTTCGATCAATTCCTACAAACCAACTGTGGGCACGTCAGTTGAATACAACTGACGCAAAACGGATGAAAAACCGCAATTCTCTAATTCCTCACAAACGATAGAAAGAAAGAAATGTGGTAATCGTGTAATAGGAGTATTGGTGTATGTTATGATCTAGTTACTAATGCACAATCCATATGCACATCATGCTTCTTAATCTAATGCAAACTTGATTTGGAAACGTATGCATCCCATACTACATATTTCCCAATTCGAGTTCGTATTCTCCAAATGATAGGGTTCAATCCCTCGTCATGCATCCTACTCTTGTACTCCTTCCCGTTCCTGACATTTATTTAGTGACTGGTAGAGCTGCAGTAAATACGGTCTATTCCGTCTACTGCATCAGATCGGTGGTCTCTCTCCACTCCCGAAAGTCGGTGATCACTCCGATCTATCGGAATCGGTGGTCCTTCTCCACTCTGCCCGGCCGGTGGTCTCTCTCCACTCCCGACAGGCTGGTGATCATCCAGCTCCGCTGCAATCCTGTCGGAATCGGTGGTCCTTCTCCACACCTGGACTCTACCATAAGTTATCCGAACCTAGGACGAATCGGCAGGGCCTTTCCCTACTCCGCCAAAGACTAAGAGTTATACTCCAGCTCATTGTTCATGTGGATAACTTAGAATATAACGTACTCATAAGGGTCCATTCCCCTAGATTTCGACATCTCTATCACTAAATCTCAGGAATTAACAGTCGAGATCACGCCGCACGTGTCCCAGACGAGACGACGCCGCACGTGTCCCCTTGACAGGTGAGTACACTTCCAACTAGTGCCTGTTCTTATTTTATTGGTCATGCGATCCTATTATCATTGTTGTCCTTTATTTCCTATTTAATAATGGGTGACTACTAGATAAGTTAATCCTTGATCCAAAGGTTAATCTTATCTTACAACAAATTATCTAGCTCAAGTATGGGTTTCCATGCAATTCTTAGTTTAAGCTAAGAGAGTCGTTTTAGCTGGATACTTTGTTATTTGACATATACTAAAACTAGTTCACTTAATACGTGTTTACTATCACCATATGCATAACCGAAGGGCACTTAATGCACTAAATACCTCCATATGCATGTCAACACTAGTGCGCTTAACGCACCAAATACTACCATATGCATACACTTATGCATACTACCACCAGTTGTATTACTAAAGTCTTTAATGCCTACAATCTTTTCCTTTACTACAATCTACTTTACTTTTTAAGTGGCTACTAAGTATCTAACTCTACTTTGAATTTCTTCAACCTCTACCACGTATTACTAACTATCAAGTAGTCTTCTATCACCTTGAATTACTATAGATTGCGTTCAAGCTAACTAAGCATATTATCTAGGCATTAGTTATCACAATTAAATCTATTAAATTCTCATACAAATTCCTATAGAAAACCTAACATAGGTAATCATTAATACCATATTAATACCATTGTTATGCATCTACTCATTAGGACTATAACTTAAATGTGATGTGGTTCTAGATGAATTATCAAAGAGTTACCCTAATAACTTCTTTATTTAAGGTTTCTTAAACCCTTTAAGTTCACTACTACTACAAGTGACTATTATAAGTAGTCATTTCTAATTTAATTATGATAAGAGGTCATAAACCATTTAACCCATATTAATCCTTAATTAAGTTTTCAATACTAACAATCCTATTCTTTACTATTATTACATATGTATATATATATATATCCTTACAAACAATTGGTTAAACATCTAGGATAGGACACAAGTTGTAACTATTACATACATAATATAGTACTTCAACCAATTCAAGCCTAACTTTAAACAATTGATTAATTAGTTTAAGTCTAGATCATGATTAGTTAAGCAAGCTTTCAATTATATACTAAATAATTGAATGAAAGCAACTAATTCAAAAAGCATATTATATACTAAATAACTATTATATACTAAATAACATATTAATGAGAGCAACTAATTCAAAAAGCATATCTTCTAGCATAACATTATCACTTTCAACCAACATGGCTTCTACACTTCACAAAAGCATCTCTCTAAGTCAAAAAAAAAATTTAACTTAAAAAAAAATCAAGAGGAAAAGGAAAAATACCCACTTTCTTATGCTTCTTCTTTGCTGCAAAAAGGCTTCTTTACTGCTGGATTTCAACTTTTACTGCTGGATTTCAGCTTAATAGTAGTAGTAGAGTAGTAGTAGAGTGATATAGAAGTAGTAGGTGGTATAGTAAGAGTGGTAGGAGTAGTAGAGAGATTTGTAAAATCTGGACAGCAACTGGACAGCAATTACAGCAGTATTCTGCTGTATTCTGGACAGTAGTAATGGTAGAAATAGTGTAGCTATAGTAGGTAATGGTAAGGTAGTAGGTGGAAGTAGTAAAAGGCATTAATATTTATAGAGAAAAGGGGAAAACAGCTGCAGCTACTGCTGCTGCTATCGGCAGGCAGAAAAAGAAGAGAAAAGAGAGAGGTGGAGGAGTGTGGAGCCTTCTAGGATGCTTAGGTGTCCTCCCTTTTTACTTTTACCCCCTAGGTTTTACTAATTTACATTTCTTTATGGATCCTTGTTGGGTTGGGCTTTAAGAAAGGAAATGGTTGGGCTTCTTTTCTTTCTTTCTCTTTTGTTTTTGTTTCTTTTTTTTTTTTTTTTTTGTTAACTTATTAGATAAAGTAGACATAGTGTATATTAACATAAATAAGGTACATATACACATATACATACAATCAATGTATACATTTATATTCTTTGTAAGGAAATATATATATATATATTCAATACTAGGGATATTACATCACTCCCTCCTTAGAACAGTTCTGTCCTCAGAACTAAACTGTAGGAAGAGAGATAAGGAAAGAAAACATATATTAATTAAACAACTCAGGATGTATATTCTTCATCTGGCTTTCCAGCTCCCACGTGGCTTCTTCAACAAATTGATTTTTCCAGAGCACTTTAACCATGGGAATTACTTTATTTCTCAACACCCTGTCCTGGCGATCAACTATACTTATAGGCTGCTCCTCATAAGTAAGATCCACTTGTAGATTTTCTGGAACTTCCACTAGTTGGTCACTCGGGTCGGGTACGTATTTTCTCAGCATCGAAACATGAAATACATTGTGTACTTGGGCTAGTTCTGCTGGCAAGTCCAATCTGTATGTTGTCTTCCCGATTTTCTCCAGGATTTTGTATGGTCCAATGTACCTTGGGGCCAACTTACCACTCTTCCCAAATCTAAATACGCCCTTGGTTGGTGAAACCTTCAGAAATACTGAGTCCCCTTCTTCGAATTCTAATTCTCTTCGCCGAGTGTCAGCATAACTTTTCTGTCGGCTCTGTGCTATTTCCAATCTTTTTCTGATTAGTTCAATTTTCTCAGAAGTCTGCTGCACGATTTCTGGTCCGAACATCTGCCTTTCCCCTACTTCGTACCAACATACCGGTGTTCGACATCTTCTTCCATAGAGTGCTTCGTACGGAGCCATACCAATACTAGCCTGATAGCTGTTGTTATAGGCGAATTCTACCAAAGCTAAATACTTTTCCCAATTTCCTTCGAAATCCATAATGCATGCCCTTAGCATATCTTCTAAGACTCGGTTCACTCTTTCTGTTTGTCCATCTGTCTGTGGGTGGAAAGCTGTGTTGAAATCTGTTCTTGTCCCCAATGCCTTCTGCAGACTTTGCCAGAATCGCGAAGTAAATCTTGCATCCCGGTCGGAGACTATGGATATTGGTACTCCATGCAGCTTCACTATCCCTTCAATATATATTTCTGCTAATTTCTCCAATGACCAAGTAATTTTCACAGGTAGGAAATGAGCTGATTTTGTCAGTCGGTCAACCACTACCCAAATAGCATCATGTCCTTTGGGACTTCTGGGCAACCCGGTAATGAAATCCATACTAATATTTTCCCACTTCCATTGTGGAACGGGTAACGGCTGCAACAACCCTCCTGGCTTCTGGTTTTCTGCTTTAATCTTTTGACAGGTGAGACATCTAGCCACAAACTTGGCTATATCCCGCTTCATTCCTGCCCACCAATAGACAGGCTTTATATCTCGATACATTTTGGTACTTCCGGGGTGAACCGCAAGTAATGTAGTGTGCGCTTCTTTCATGACTTCTTCTCTCAAATCATCTACCTTTGGTACGCACAATCTGTCTCCAAACCATAACAATCCTTCCCTTATATTGAACTCCGAAAGTTTCCCTGCATTTACTTGTTCTTTACGTGCTAGAATCTCTGCATCTCTTCCTTGACCCTTCTTAATCTGCTCCTTCAGACTTGGCTGTAGTTCAAGTCGTGCTAAGATCGCACCTAAACCTTGTGTAACCACCTCGATTCCGGCTCGTTTTATCTCGTCATCCAATTCCTTCCTTGTTGCAATTAATGTAGCCAAACTCCGTTTTCTACTGAGTGCATCTGCCACTACGTTGGCCTTTCCTGGATGATACTTAATTTCGGGTCTAATATCTTCTAATACTTCCAGCCATCGCCTTTGTCGAAGATTCAAGTCCTTCTGATGATATATATATTTCAGGCTCTTATGATTAGTGTATATCTCCACTTTTGCTCCATAAACATAATGTCGCCAGATTTTCAGAGCAAAAATTACTGCAGCCAGTTCCAAATCATGTGTGGGGTAATTCTTCTCGTGCGGTCGGAGTTGCCTTGAACCATAGGCGATAACTCTCCCTTCCTGCATCAAAACACATCCCAAACCTTGGTGTGACGCATCACTGTATATCACGTAGTCCTTGTCTGCTTGAGGTAATACCAATATTGGTGCTGAAATCAATCGACCCTTCAGTTCTTGAAAACTTCCTTCGCATGCCTCAGTCCATTCAAACTTTTTGTCCTTCTTGGTTAATCCTGTAAGCGGCACTGCTATCTTGGCGTAATCCTGGATGAACCTCCTGTAGTACCCTGTTAGCCCCAAAAAGCTTCTGACTTCCTTTACCGTCTTTGGTTGAGGCCATTCTTTCACAGCTTCAATCTTCTGCGGATCAGTAGCCACTCCCTCCTTAGAAAGGACGTGAACAAGGAATGCAACTTCGGCCTTCCAGAACTCGCACTTGGATAATTTTGCATACAATTCATGCTCTTGTAGCTTATTCAAAACTTCAGTCAGGTGCCTGGCATGATCTTCCTCCGTTCTTGAGTATACCAAGATGTCATCTATAAAGACCACAACAAATGAGTCGATGTATGGCCATAGAATTCGGTTCATCATGTCCATGAAAATAGCTGGGGCATTTGTTACTCCAAATGGCATCACCAAGAACTCGTAATGACCATGTCGAGTCCTAAAAGCTGACTTAGGTATATCTTCTTCTTTCACACGGACCTGATGGTAGCCTGATCGCAAATCGATCTTTGAGAACACAGCCGCACCCTGGAGCTGATCAAACAAGTCATCGATCCTGGGAAGTGGATATTTGTTCTGGATTGTGACCTTATTTAATTCTCGATAGTCGATACACATTCTCATCGATCCATCCTTCTTCTTTACAAGCAACACTGGTGCTCCCCAAGGCGAAGCACTAGGTCTAATAAACCCTTTCTGCAATAACTCTTCAATTTGTTGTTTGACTTCCTTTTGTTCTACTGGTGTCATTCGATACGGTGCCTTCGATATTGGTGCACTACCTGGCTGAATTGTGATACTGAATTCCACATCTCTACGTGGGGGTAATCCAGGTAATTCCTCCAAAAATACTAGGGGAAAATCTCGTATGATGGGTATCTCCTTTACTTCCTCTGGTACCTTTATCCCAGTCACGGCCGTTAAGATTTCTCCGCGCTTCTTCTTTCCTTGAAACACGACCTCTGTTTTCTCGGGTATCACTATAGTCACTTTCTTTTCTTTGCAATCTATGGTCGCCTTGTGTTTCGAAATCCAGTCCATCCCGATTATAATATCTGCCCCCACAAATCCCAATTCCAACAGATCTATGCTAAGGGTTTCTCCACCTATTTGCAATTTACAGCCTTTATAGCATTCATTAGCAATTAGAGTAGCTCCTGATGGTGTGGCTACCTCTAAAGCTAAATCGGGAACCGCCTCATGAGTACTTTTCACCCTTGTAGCAAAGGATTTTGATACAAAAGTATGGGAAGATCCACTGTCAAACAAAACACTGGCTTCCATTTCATTAATATTCAAACATCCTGTCACAAAAGATTACATATTTTAATAACTATCTTTCATTACATCAAGATAACAAAATATCTTTCAATCCTTCATACCAGTAATGACTCCATCCTCTTCAGCATCTTCTTCGGTCAAGGCAAAAACACGGCCCTGACGGAAAGGCTTCTTTCCTTTGTCACCGTTCTTCTGACTCGGTCCATTGTTGTTCTTTTGCAGTTGCGGGCAGTTTGGCTTGATGTGCCCAGTCTTCCCACAATGGAAACAAGTGCTCCCGGCATGCTGAACTTTATTCTTTGGGCACTGATGCTTATAGTGTCCCCGCTCACCACAGAGATAACACTCCACTGTCTTGAAAGTTCCCGTACCGGTATTCTGCTTTTTAAACTTTTGGTTCATGTCCTGCTTCTTAAACTTGGCAGAAGGAATGGGTCGCTTCCCCTGGTTCCATGCCCCTGCTTTCCCTGGTGTTTGCTGGCTTTGGTTCATATCTATCTCTGTCACTGCAGCTCGACGTACTAGCTTGTCAAATCGTCGAATGCCTAATGGCACCATCCTTGACCTCAGTCCGGGTCGAAGGCCTTGCTCGAACCTTTTAGCTTTCTTGACTTTATCCTGAACCATTTCCGGGGCATATCGAGATAATTGTGTAAACTTTGTTTCATATTCTCGAACTGTCATACTGCCTTGCTTCAAATTGATGAACTCCATAGTTTTTTCTTCTTGGACATCCAGGGGGAAGTAGTGTTGCCTGAATTCTTCTAAAAAGTCCTCCCATGCAATTGGTCCATCGCCCATGCCTCGTTTGACTGATTGCCACCACACTCCTGCGTCTTTTTCCAAAAGGATAGTAGCCAATGTAACTTTACTTTCTTCTGGGGTCTTAAGTACTTCAAACACAACCTCCACCTGACGAATCCAATCATCGGCTGCTGTTGGATCTGCTTGTCCTTCAAATACTGGTGGTTTCATTCTCTTAGAAGACTCCACCATCTTGATGTGGTTAGTAATGGCATCGCCTGCATTCCTTTCTTGAGCTCCTGGCTGTGGTGCAATATTTCGGCTGGCCTCCATAAAATTCCCCATTATGCGATATACTCGCGCAATTTCTGCTTCGATATTGACATTGACATTATTGATTCCACTACCTTCACCTTCAGTCCTCCTGCTGTTGCCACCCCTTCTTTGATAGACTCTTCCTCCATCCTCGATCCTTCCGTTGGTGCCATCTTCATTTCTTCCCGACATCTGTTACACGATTCCAAAAATAACTATGTGCGTACTATATCTTAACATTCAACACACAAGGATATTCAGTAATGTATATTGAGACAGAGCAACAATCTATATATATATATACATATAACATACAAGTATTAAAACAAAACATGTCATTAGGTTTTTCATTCATATTTATAATATCCTTAAGTCGGCTTTTTACAATATCCAAAATATTTATCCTTAAGTCGGCTTTTTACAACATCCAAAATATTTACTAGACACAAAACATTTTGGCTTTTTCAAAACACAAAATTTTCACAAAACACTTTTCTTGATTCTATCCCTATCGTCCATTTTCAACCGGATCTATTCCTCTCTGGCGTTGCCCTAGTAACGCCTGTAACTGGGCTACCTGATTCTTCAACTTTTCGTGCTTTTCTTCAAGGCGTAGTATCTTATAGCGGTATTTGATTTTTAGTCGATGTAATTTCTGGGACGCCCTGATCTTTGACTTTCTAAGCTGGTTCAATTCTTTATTAAATAGAAGTTGTTGCTTCTTCATTCCATAAACTTCCTCCTCGAGCTGAGTGGTCTTCCATTTATGCATGTACATGTGCCGCCACAACGCGGCGATTCTGTTATGGACCCTACCCTGCGATACTGTTGGTGAGTTTCGTCGGCGGGGTACAGCCCGGGAGACCAATTGTTCCAAACTAATAGGATCATCTGGGGAACCTATAGGCGGTGGGGTAAGGGGAGGTGTCTCGATCTCCATAGGTTCCTCCTCTTCTTCCGGCTCTTCCTCTTCTTCTGCCTCTACTTCTTCTTCTGGTTCTTCTTCTTCTTCCGGTTCTTCCTCTTCTTCTGGTTCTACTTCTTCTTCTGGTTCTTCCTCTTCTTCTAAGAACCCATCGAGAATTGGTATATTATCATTATTATCAGTCATCCTGCGTGGAGAAAAATACGGGAATTAGTTCAGATATAGGAAAAAATCATAATCATAAGTTGAAAATTGCAACCCTATGACTTACGATTATTCCATATTCTAAACTAAACCCGACTCAGGGGAGTTCCAAGTCCGAATTTCTTACTATGTTAGTACTACCATATGAAGCATGCTCTGATACCACTTTTTGTAGCGCCTCGAGATCCACATGTAGGAACTCGTGACACAACCCAAGATCATTACTTCAAATGAGTACATAACACAGAAAAGAAATTACAGGAAATTTAAAACTTACATTGTTCAGAGAAGTTTCGCTTTTCACTTTTCACTTGGGTTACTTCACGGCTTACTATTCTTTTGTTCCTTCGATCAATTCCTACAAACCAACTGTGGGCACGTCAGTTGAATACAACTGACGCAAAATGGATGAAAAACCGCAATTCCCTAATTCCTCACAAACGATAGAAAGAAAGAAATGTGGTAATCGTGTAATAGGAGTATTGGTGTATGTTATGATCTAGTTACTAATGCACAATCCATATGCACATCATGCTTCTTAATCTAATGCAAACTTGATTTGGAAACGTATGCATCCCATACTACATATTTCCCAATTCGAGTTCGTATTCTCCAAATGATAGGGTTCAATCCCTCGTCATGCATCCTACTCTTGTACTCCTTCCCGTTCCTGACATTTATTTAGTGACTGGTAGAGCTGCAGTAAATACGGTCTATTCCGTCTACTGCATCAGATCGGTGGTCTCTCTCCACTCCCGAAAGTCGGTGATCACTCCGATCTATCGGAATCGGTGGTCCTTCTCCACTCTGCTCGGCCGGTGGTCTCTCTCCACTCCCGACAGGCTGGTGATCATCCAGCTCCGCTGCAATCCTGTCGGAATCGGTGGTCCTTCTCCACACCCGGACTCTACCATAAGTTATCCGAACCTAGGACGAATCGGCAGGGCCTTTCCCTACTCCGCCAAAGACTAAGAGTTATACTCCAGCTCATTGTTCATGTGGATAACTTAGAATATAACGTACTCATAAGGGTCCATTCCCCTAGATTTCGACATCTCTATCACTAAATCTCAGGAATTAACAGTCGAGATCACGCCGCACGTGTCCCAGACGAGACGACGCCGCACGTGTCCCCTTGACAGGTGAGTACACTTCCAACTAGTGCCTGTTCTTATTTTATTGGTCATGCGATCCTATTATCATTGTTGTCCTTTATTTCCTATTTAATAATGGGTGACTACTAGATAAGTTAATCCTTGATCCAAAGGTTAATCTTATCTTACAACAAGTTATCTAGCTCAAGTATGGGTTTCCATGCAATTCTTAGTTTAAGCTAAGAGAGTCGTTTTAGCTGGATACTTTGTTATTTGACATATACTAAAACTAGTTCACTTAATACGTGTTTACTATCACCATATGCATAACCGAAGGGCACTTAATGCACTAAATACCTCCATATGCATGTCAACACTAGTGCGCTTAACGCACCAAATACTACCATATGCATACACTTATGCATACTACCACCAGTTGTATTACTAAAGTCTTTAATGCCTACAATCTTTTCCTTTACTACAATCTACTTTACTTTTTAAGGGGCTACTAAGTATCTAACTCTACTTTGAATTTCTTCAACCTCTACCACGTATTACTAACTATCAAGTAGTCTTCTATCACCTTGAATTACTATAGATTGCGTTCAAGCTAACTAAGCATATTATCTAGGCATTAGTTATCACAATTAAATCTATTAAATTCTCATACAAATTCCTATAGAAAACCTAACATAGGTAATCATTAATACCATATTAATACCATTGTTATGCATCTACTCATTAGGACTATAACTTAAATGTGATGTGGTTCTAGATGAATTATCAAAGAGTTACCCTAATAACTTCTTTATTTAAGGTTTCTTAAACCCTTTAAGTTCACTACTACTACAAGTGACTATTATAAGTAGTCATTTCTAATTTAATTATGATAAGAGGTCATAAACCATTTAACCCATATTAATCCTTAATTAAGTTTTCAATACTAACAATCCTATTCTTTACTATTATTACATATGTATATATATATATCCTTACAAACAATTGGTTAAACATCTAGGATAGGACACAAGTTGTAACTATTACATACATAATATAGTACTTCAACCAATTCAAGCCTAACTTTAAACAATTGATTAATTAGTTTAAGTCTAGATCATGATTAGTTAAGCAAGCTTTCAATTATATACTAAATAATTGAATGAAAGCAACTAATTCAAAAAGCATATTATATACTAAATAACTATTATATACTAAATAACATATTAATAAGAGCAACTAATTCAAAAAGCATATCTTCTAGCATAACATTATCACTTTCAACCAACATGGCTTCTACACTTCACAAAAGCATCTCTCTAAGTCAAAAAAAAAAATTTAACTTAAAAAAAAATCAAGAGGAAAAGGAAAAATACCCACTTTCTTATGCTTCTTCTTTGCTGCAAAAAGGCTTCTTTACTGCTGGATTTCAACTTTTACTGCTGGATTTCAGCTTAATAGTAGTAGTAGAGTAGTAGTAGAGTGATATAGAAGTAGTAGGTGGTATAGTAAGAGTGGTAGGAGTAGTAGAGAGATTTGTAAAATCTGGACAGCAACTGGACAGCAATTACAGTAGTATTCTGCTGTATTCTGGACAGTAGTAATGGTAGAAATAGTGTAGCTATAGTAGGTAATGGTAAGGTAGTAGGTGGAAGTAGTAAAAGGCATTAATATTTATAGAGAAAAGGGGAAAACAGCTGCAGCTACTGCTGCTGCTGTCGGCAGGCAGAAAAAGAAGAGAAAAGAGAGAGGTGGAGGAGTGTGGAGCCTTCTAGGATGCTTAGGTGTCCTCCCTTTTTACTTTTACCCCCCTAGGTTTTACTAATTTACATTTCTTTATGGATCCTTGTTGGGTTGGGCTTTAAGAAAGGAAATGGTTGGGCTTCTTTTCTTTCTTTCTCTTTTGTTTTTGTTTCTTTTTTTTTTTGTTACTTATTAGATAAAGTAGACATAGTGTATATTAACATAAATAAGGTACATATACACATATACATACAATCAATGTATACATTTATATTCTTTGTAAGGAAAAATATATATATATATATATATATATGAGAAACCTTCCATTGCTCACCAATCTGGTGAGCACTCTTGTGAGCACTCGCTCACAACCGTACGATATCAGATCGCTCATCCAAGGGTGAGCAACAGTTCCGCTCAAACCAGTCTTTAGGAGGGCATATTCGTCAATCCACATCTCCATTTCTCCCCAATCTGAGCGAAATCTCCAAGCTTCCTCATCTTCCTCACGCTCAGAAACCCAAACCCGATCTTCCATTTTTCCTCACGCTCAAGCTCCTCACTGTCGATAGGCCCAATCTTCCTCATCTTCCTCACGCTAAGCTTCCCCAAACCCTATCTTCGAATCTCCTCTTCCCCGTCCTCAAAATCGTTCGCTTTTGATCTATCTCCTTCTCCTCTTCCCCGTCCTCAAAACCTTCCGAGAACCCATCGATTTCTCCTCTTCCCCCTCCTCAAAGCCTTCCAAGAACCCATCGATTTCTCCTCTCCCCCCTCCTCAAAGCCGTTCGAGAACCCATCTCATCGTACTCTTCCCCGTCCTCAAAACCGTTCGAGAACCCCAAATCTCCTCGAAGTTCGATTCTCCTCTTCAGTCGACGCCCCTCTTCCTTTCTCCAAATCCCCAAATCCTCTTCACCTCTTTTTGCAGATATCACCTACGACATCAACGATACCTCCTAGCTCCGACATCACATCAGACTGCTAAAGGTAATTGGCACAAATTAATTTAGTGAACACTTTAAATTTAATTTTGAGTTCCTTATTAGAATTTGTGTTTGTGTTTGTGTTTGAGTTTAGTTTGGTTATGGTAGTGTTTGTGTGTTATTGTGGAAGAGGTATTTATGTTGACCAGGTTGCTTATATTGCTCAAACCAGGTTGCTTATATTTCTACTTTATGTGTAGGATATTCTCCACTTCTTAGTAGTCTGCTGTCCATAAGAATACAACCTAATATGAATATGTACAATATGGAAACTGTAGGCCAAAATATGCACCAAGTTGTTGAGCTTTATCTGCACATTGTAGGAATTCAAGTATCCGTTCGTGCTGGTTGTACATGCCCTTTTGAATCACTTGGAATGTCTTTTTCATTAACTTATGTTTTACTATTTGAGCCTTTTATTCCGAAGGATACCGACTAATTAAGGGGATGATGTCATGTAATGGATCATACCTTACCTCATAACATTTGGTAGTAATGGAGTAATTAGGAATCTGTCTAGTTGAACATGTACCAGATGAATTCGTTAGTTGGTAATTGAACAGAGTAGATGGCAGTTGATAGAAACTGGACGCAAAAAATTATTTATGTAGCCAACCAATTTCTACAGCAAGCTCTAGTGACATATGCCTGAGAGCTTTGTCAATAACCAAGTAGCCAGTATATATTTAGTCGCGGCTTTGGGAAGCTTTAAGCTTGTCAACCTATTAGGCTTTCAACTTGTTTCTTAGTAGCTCAAACCATGGTGTATGTTCTGAGCTGTTGCTCAGCTAACTGAATAACTAAGGTGTCTCAGTTAAATTATGTTTATGATTTTCCATTCTCACTTTTTCGTTCCTGTGTCTTGTGTATTTTGCAGCTATTTTTCTTTTGGTGAAGGTATTGCTACAGATGCCTTACACAAAATGTAGCATATGCATGAAACTTATCATTAGAAAGTGTATATATATTACAAAAATAAACATTGTACTACTATTCCTGATCAACTTTATTATTGTTATTCTTATCCTTGAACAACTAAATTGATTAATGATGATTGTAGTGCACTTGGTACTTGGGTGTTCTCAGTGGTCGGAGCTGTGGTTGCAATTCCAGTAGGGATTCAAAGGAAATCATTGGCTCCACTGGCACCATGCTTGACATCATCTTAGGGATCAGCCAGTGCGAAAGAGAGCACACAGAGCGGCAAATGAAGCTTCTTGAGGAACAAAACCTGGCAATGAATGAATCTCCTGAGGGTGAAAGTTAGACCCGGGTCTTTTTCCTTAGTCTTGATGAAGCAACAAGATTGAAGAAGTTTGTACATGACTTGGAAGAGAAATTTTTCATTTTGTTGGTTAATTCCCTTTGTATCTGAGCTGCTACTTATTTGTCATAATTGTAATATGGTGTATGTCAATCTTGTTGGTATGTACTGGTTAAAAGAGATTATACCTTCTTCTAGATTAATATTTTGTAATAAAAAAATGATTGCAGGGCACTGTTCTAAACTAGCACTTTTTGTAATTGACTAGCTTGGGAAGTTTAACATATCCATGATTGGATTCTTCGTGAGTACTGTTAAAACTGGCAACTTCTTTGTATTTTCAACCTGTCTTCTCTATTCAGTAGTCTTTTTTTCTAACAAAAATTGAACTTATCTCTTAACAGCTTCAATTTTTTGTGGACTATCTTTGTTTATGTATTTGACTGATTTAGTTATGAATATGATTCACGCCAAATGAAGTTTTAAGTTTGCACATTTTAAATATACAATGAACACAAACTTGTGACATTGAAATTTGAAGGATCTGGATATGAAAACTTCAATTGATCGTGTAAATGATTTGGATCTGGTATCAGGCCCTTCATTCTTAGCTTTTTGGTAGCTACTATATACATTCCTTGCAGTAATATTTGCAAATAAGATCTCTGCAGCATTCTTCTTTACTATGAGACATGCAACTGCATAATGGCAGAAAAAAACAGTTCGGTAAAAAATGTTATCAGAATTTTATGAACACAAATATAGTACAGGATAAACTCTTTCAAGTAATTTATTACAGTGAGATAATCAGACTGCTGCCACATTGTTTAAATTTCATTCTTTTAACATACCAGGCAACAACAATTAAATGGGATTCACTCATTTAAATTAGAAACATAATCTGTTCACCTTTGCTGCTCTCATATCATAGAAGCAAAAGGTAATCATTTGAATCAAGCATTTACCCAGTATACATGTAAGCATGGCAATTTTCCAATACATGCAGTGCTGTAGAAAGTCCGTCATATCTTAAGCACTGGCCAGAAATTTGGACTATACATTCAATCTACAGGATGTTGAACAAATGAATACATCATCTAACTCCTCAAACGAGTCCAAATACAGAACATAACTGGGGCCATTAAAGGCAAAAAAACAAATAGCCACAAACACATTCCAATGAGACAGAATGTTGATTTAAAATTGGGGCCAAAAAAACAAACATAACATAACTCTTCCAAATACAGAACATCAAAATAGTTGAGACCCATACTTCTTCTCAAAATACTCATCTCACAATTGAATGAGACCTTTTCCAATCCCAGATGGATCAGTAACACACCAAACTCCGAAAACAGATCAGAACCCACTTAAATTCAACCCAAATCTGAAACACCACCAACATTCAGAACAAACCCTTCTACAAGAAAGAGAGATATGGCAAGCAGTCCCCACCTTGATTCAACAAGCGGCTGCATATGGGTAGAACCTGCATTAAAGGCATAAATGTTTAGCCCATGCCAATATAGTCAATATCTTTGATACATGATATCCACTCTTTCTTAAAGATATTTGATCTTAAGTTACTTTATCCACTATGCCCGCTGAGAAACAAACAAAGATTAATTAAGTATACATCTGAAGAAATTTAGATATTACAATTTTTTCAAAAAGTAAAAAGACTAGGATGAATATTGGATACATGAAATGATATGACTGACTTGCAAAGGAGTTCCTTCCTCTCGAGATACAAAAGCTGCATAATTACAGGCTTGTTCTTCATCTACATTGCTTAGGAAGTGTGCAGTAATTAAATTCTGAAAGTTTTTGCAAATCTGTTCTATTAACAAGCTGGATGCCGGCCACCACTTGTATACGATTTCAGTGCACATCCAGAAGTTAGAAAGTTGGATGTATAAATACCACCTACAACCAATATTGATTGTAGCTGCGAGAAGCTTAGTGTATATGTATATTATGAAAACAGGAGTGGAAGTGGGAAGGAAGACAGTACTTCTTCGATGAAAAAATATCAAGTTTGGTATATGCTAAAAGAAACAAAATGTTGATATGAAGTTTACTTTTATCTGATACGAGTCGCACAGAGACAATTTAATATAAAAATTCTTATGCAGATTGTTTTATTTGATTATGGATCGTTTGTTTTGATTATGCAGATTTAAATCTATGCATGGAATTTGAAATGTAATGTTGCAGTATATATTATTATTAAAATCATGTCCCCCAGTCCTACTTACCCATGCTTCCTAATGCTAGCTGGATTGTCAAATGATTTATGATCTAAATTTGTTCATATTTCAATGACATACATATGTTTGGTACAAACTCATTGCACCAGGGATAATTTATCTTACAATAAAGAGTGTAATACTATACATTACATGATAAAAACGGAAACCAAAGGCACAAGCTAAGAACTCATTCAAAAAGAACTCATTCAAAAAAATTTAAGAAGATAAAATAGTAGGCTCAGAACTGGTTTTTTCAGGGTAGGGAAATGACGAAAATGTGATTCTCATTACTGGTTTACAGTGAGAATAATATCCCAGAACAGTGAGAGAGAGAGAGTGATCACCAGAACAGTGAGCAAGGATTTTTCTCAAACCAGTAATGATAAAAAGTCATCAATTAACAGTGAGATTAATATCCCAAAATGCATACTCAGCAAGCTGGGTACAGCAATTTACAGTGAGAATAATACCCCAAAAACAATTAAGTCAGGGACAATAAGCCCAAGTGAACATCAAGAATTTTCAGAGTCATCAGTTTCATTCATCACTGCCTACCACCAAAACAAAAGAAAGATAGAAAGACCAATACCCCAAAATGCATACATCAGATACGAATACTTCCCTAATCGGCAGTGTCATCAGTGAAATTAATATCCCAAAATGCATTACTTCCCAATTTGAGTAAAAACTAATTGAATCACCAAACGAATTGAATAAAAACATATAACAACTAACAATACAGAGTAAATTACCTCAATTCGTATAATCGGCAGTGTCATCAGAGCTTTCGCCAGTAGAGGAATCCACCTCTTGTGCATTGTGGGAACTAAACAAATAAACAATAAAGATGAAATTAGTGAAGGGCAATTAAACAAAATTTTAAAAACTTAGATGAAAGTTAACAGACTTAGTCATAGTATACCTAGCGAGTTTCTTTGGGCAAGTTCTCGCATCGTGTCCTTGCCCCCGCAAACCGCAACAATTGCACTTTCTTGGTTTTCCTCTAGTTTTCTCTCGCATTGGCTTCAACCTCTTTCCACTTGGCCTTCCCTTAGTTTTGCATTGGCTTGGCTCTTCAACGACAACTTGAGACAATGCCAAGTCCTTTCCATAAACTCGTATTCCACTACCTTCGGCTACTCCACTACTTTGAGGTTGCATAGGAACAAATCCTTCAATACACTTGAGCATGTTATCACGCATAAACGTGTAACCTTCATCTGAAGCTAACCCAATCTCAACTTGTTGTTTTGCTAAGTTACTCAACTCACAATAGCGGGATGCAAAATTCTTGCTATTGCCTTCATCAATGCCTCTTATATTGGTGAAGGTGTAGTTTCTTCTAATCACTTCTCGGGACCATCTTCTTAAAATATATTGTTTTGGGAGTTCATTACAATTTAAGTACTTTAGAAAAGCCAAAAGATGCTTGCAAGGGATGCCAACAAATTCAAACATGAAGCATGAACAACTACCAAACTGAGTTCCCTTTGCATAGGTAATCATGGTCTCATTTTCAACTTTACCACACAACCTCACTGCGTAATAAGCATTTGCAGCATTCTCGTGATCTTCCACTAAACTAATATTATATAGTAGGCTTGATTTGAGTTGCTTTTGAAAATCATAGAACATTACCAAAGTGTACACTTGGGCCATTTGTTCCTCCATAAACCACTCGGTCTTCAATTTTGGTTTTTGCTCAAGTGTGCGATGGTTTTCTTTAAGTTCTTGTTCTCTTTGTTTTCCAATTACCCTCTCAAAGATTATGGCAAATTCTAGAAGTGAGTACTTCTTGTTAGTATGCTTCTTTAAGAAAGAATTCATCGTCTCGCTTCTTTGGCTACTTGACATGCCGGCCCAAAAGTGAGGTCTATGATAAACGGGAGCCCATTTTTCACGGATTTCAAAATTATCATTTAACCATTTATTATTTTCCGCTCCATATTCTATCATCAATGACTTCCATTTTTCTTCAAAAGAAATGCTATTATAAGAGTTCCAAATAATCTCTTTAAAAGCATCCATAAACTTCACATTTTGCACCAACTGAGGCACCTCTCCAGGGATCTTATCTAAAATATGCCATACACAATACCTATGCCGAATTTGTGGGAAAACTTGTTTAATTGCAGCACCTATCCCACGGTCTTGATCCGTTATAATTCCAAGTGGAGCATGTTTCATGACTCCTAACCATTTCTCAAATAACCATACAAAAGATGAGGCTGTTTCATTTGGAATCAAACCACAACCAAGAAAAACTGACTGCCAGTGATGATTTATTCCAACAAATGGAACAAATAGCATACCGTAGCGGTTTGTACTATGTGTTGCATCGAATGAAACTACATCACCAAACTCTTCATAATTCATTCGAGCTATACCATCCACCCAAATACAATGAGACAATCTACCACACTCATCTTGCTCGAATGCATAAAAAAATGAAGGATCTTTTTCCCTTTGCCATTGGAAATAGTCAATTAACAATTGGCCATCATGACCTTTTAACGACTCCCTCATGTCTCTTTCATGATTTCTAGCATCAGTTTCAGTAAAACCAACCTTATCATATCCCCCACTAGTAATTTCAAATAACATCATTTGTTTGCATGTAGGGATATTAGCACCCGAAAGTTGTCCCATTAATAGTTTATCACCACTTGACACTACACGATTTTTCGGCAACAAATGTCGTCTACTAGGTGAGGTGAAAGCATGATTGTGTACTTCATGAAAAGAATAAAATGACCATGAATTTGCTACTTTGTTTAATCTGACACGAACCAAAGCATTGCAAGCAGTTCTAGATGTAGTTCCCATCCTAACTTCACTATTCTTACTTTTCGACAACCCCGCTTTATTACAAAGAAACGTCTTGTCCACTACCTCACCATCCTTGAGTTTCTGACTTCCCTTACGCATTTGAAAGCCACCACATTTCGCATAACTATTATAAAATTGTTCTGCTTGTTCAAGGGTATCAAATGTCATACCTAGCTTTGGTATTAGATGATCATCAACTATGGGTGTAAAATCACCTTCTTGTACCGACAAAAAATTGTCACCAAGTTGTGAGCATCCTTCCCCACTCTCCATGCCTATCAAGTCAATACCAGCAACAAGTCAAATAGCAATACAAACACAAATAACACACAAACACTTCCATAACCAAACCAAACTCAAACACAAACACAAACACAAATTAAATTTAAAGTGATCACTAAATTATCTTGTGCCAATTACCTTTAGCAGTCTGATGTGATGTCGGAGATAGGGTTTCTCGTTGGGTTTTGGGGTTTCGGAGAAGGAGATGAAGATTTGAGGACGGGATAGTGGAGAATCGAACTTCGAGGAGATTTGGGGTTCTCGAACGGTTTTGAGGACGGGGAAGAGTACGATGAGATGGGTTCTCGAACGGCTTTGAGGAGGGGGGAGAGGAGAAATCGATGGGTTCTTGGAAGGCTTTGAGGAGGGGGAAGAGGAGAAATCGATGGGTTCTCGGAAGGTTTTGAGGACGGGGAAGAGGAGAAGGAGATAGATCAAAAGCGAACGATTTTGAGGACGGGGAAGAGGAGATTCGAAGATAGGGTTTGGGGAAGCTTAGCGTGAGGAAGATGAGGAAGATTGGGCCTATCGACAGTGAGGAGCTTGAGCGTGAGGAAAAATGGAAGATCGGGTTTGGGTTTCTGAGCGTGAGGAAGATGAGGAAGCTTGGAGATTTCGCTCAGATTGGGGAGAAATGGAGATGTGGATTGACGAATATGCCCTCCTAAAGACTGGTTTGAGCGGAACTGTTGCTCACCCTTGGATGAGCGATCTGATATCGTACGGTTGTGAGCGAGTGCTCACAAGAGTGCTCACCAGATTGGTGAGCAATGGAAGGTTTCTCTATATATATATATATATATATATGAGGACAAGTGACTATGATAAGTTTGGTCAATTATGACTATATTCTGGATTTTTTTTGTAACAAAATTGGAGGGTAATAATTGCTTTTAAGTTCACATTCTTTCTCGAGATTGTCTCTGGTTGAGAGTGTCTGAGTAGATGAGAGAAAAAAAAAATTCCTCAAACATTTCGATCAAAATTTTCATCATAAACTCAATAATAAAATATTTACAACAAAGAAAGAGAGCTTTAATAAGTAAAATTAACTACCATTAGGAGGAGGAAGGTAGAATGTCACATGTATATCATGATAGTGATGGGTATCAACCACACTTTCTGAATGAAATGGGCAACAATTTTCATGATTGGGAACCAAACAAAAGACAATGAGAAAGAATTTAAGAAAAATGAAGTTTACATAAATGAAAAGCGAATTTCTTTGTACTATACTATCACACTGGAGAGAATGTAGATGATAGTGTTGTAAAATTTAAATTATAAACAGTACAAAAATAATAAATTAAATCAGAAAGAACAAGTGCATTCTAAAAAAAAATTGCTAAGCACTTGTAGTTTTTTTGAGATACAAGCACTTGTAGTTGTGAGGACTAACAAAAGTTTGATCAAACATGGGATATAAATTTGAATAGGGATAACTCTCTTAAACATTTTCTATATTGGTTAGTTTCGGCAGAAATATATCGAACTAACCTGTAATAAGAGGCCATATGTTTTGTTAAATGGTGCAGATGAAACGATTATCTTCCTGAAATGGTGGAAGATTCTAAAATCTCTCCTTTTTTAACCTTACTTCTTTCTCCTCTAAAGGGATAAAAAATATGAAAAAATGGGAAAGAATGTTTCCAATATTTCATTGGAAATATCAATATGCACAAAGTGAAATGCACCTACTATCGCACAAGAACTCTGAAGTTGCATTATGGGTTGATGAATGTATTCTAACGAAATTGAAAAGAACAACGAGATGCTTAGACCCATTGTTGAAACTCTTTATATATGCTTCATAGTATATATAAAGAACAGCGCAACTCAGAAAATAAGAAATAATTTTGAAAGAAGAAATGAGATTTAGTATGGTTTCAATTAATGTAAAGAAAGGCAACAAAATTGTAGGGTTCAGTTTATGAAATTCCAATATTTTTCTGCTGAAACCAAAGCTACATATAGTGCATGCACAAAATGTCATCAAGTGGTCAAGTAAACAACTAGGGTTTAAAGATAGCTTGTTCGTTATACGTTGAAATCTATCACGAGCCTTCATTAGTACATTGGTCTACAATCTAATAAATCTCTTGGACACTAATCATGGCAAGGTAGGAAGTTCTACTTTATCAAAAGAAAAGAAACTAACTCGCCCATGATCGACAAAACAAAACTTCAAGTTGTAGCCTTCGCATCTTCTCCGGAGGTTTTCCACTTCTACTCTGGAGGGTGGGCTCTCCCTGCAAAAACAGTCGCAATTAAGTTGTCACAAATTAAAAATAACGGATTAAAAATTTACAAAATTTAAGATTTCACATAGAAAATTAACATGTAAAACATTAGAACTGAGGATAAAGATTTGGTACCGGAGAACAGAAAGTACAAAGCTTGGATCCCCAGGAGCAGATTTCCGAAAATTGCTGTTAGGCAAATACACATCAAAGATTGGCTTCATTTCAGTGATCTCCAGGGCTTTGAACCCATCATATATTTCTCCTTCAACTTCCTGGTTCGTTACTCTACTGCAATCTGATATGTTTTCTAGAGAGTTTGAACTGCAGCAAGTTTTGCTGCTCTTCCTAGTCCAAGGGGTACCATGGCGGCCAACAATATAACCAAGCGCCTTCAAATGCTTGAAAGCTTCAAAGGACTCCCAAGAACACCCGGCTGCTCCACTAGCAATTATCTTATAGATATCTTTCAAACTGAGTGTTTTTTCATCCGAACCTTTGAGAATCAATGCTCCTCTTTCAGCAAGAAACCTACAATTAGGATTTCAAAATTGAGTTATTTTGGGTTTTAACTAAGCAAACATGAAGAAACAAATACAGGAAAAGTTGAATCAATGCATCTAGGTTTGTCATATTCATCTGCCTAGTTGACGAGTGCAAGTACTCGACAAAAGGTGAAAACTTGAAGTTTGGATGCACTATCACTAGTATTAGAGTACCAAGCGAGCAATTAGTTGATGAAAAACAGAAAAAGGCATTTAATCACAGGGACATCTTTACAAGGTGTGCAGCAATTTAGTAATTTAGTTAGTTAGTACTACAGACTTCTAAGACTGCATTTCGAAAACAACCTTAATAACTGTTCTATGCATGGATTAATTAATATCAAACTCTATGGAAGTGAAAATCTCAAAAATCAGACTATTTCAATTCAGAGAAAAAATAAAAGAAAAACAACAACGATTACCTGATAAATTGTGAAATCAATTTGCGGCGTCAAAGTACTCGAGGAGATGGGGAAAACACAATGAATTACAGAATCAAGAGTCAAGAGAATGACATTTACTAAAATTGGCATCATTTCATGGTACACTAGGTGCAAAAGAAAGAAGCCATGTCTCAATTTATTTATTCCTCCGGTATGGTATAATATGTCTAAAGCCATCCAAGGTTCTAAGTCAAGTTTGAACATACAAACCTATATGTCTAATTGTCTAAAATCATTCACGACGCCGTGTTTGGGAACAAAGTTTAGATAACTAATGTTATCTTAATTTTGAGGTACAAGGCATGCTAACTTTGGTAGTCATACCCTTACCTCCATTTTAAAGTTATCTTCAAAGTTAAAAGAAAAATTAGGTAAGAATGTAGTTTAGATAACTATGGTTTCTTACTTTTTAATGTAAGAACTCCAAATAAGTCTCAAACATGTCAAAGTTAGGATAATTATAGTTTTTTAAAGTTGTGCGATAACTCCACCTAACTATACTTTGCTCCCGAACACAACCTCAAGGGTTAAAAAGTTGGGGACATATCTTTGGAATGGAGTAAACCAATAGGCAACGAACTACTTCATTTGTTCTATCAGATATCACGCACTGAATCTAAGCATCACGATTTCAATTCAATCGAAAAGTAAACTAACCCATTGGTCTAAATTCACGCAAGAACCATAAATAAACCTACAACAACAATTTCACTCATAATTCATAGAAAATTAGGTATACATACAGGATCTCTTCAATGTGGCAATAGAGCTTCCCATCTCTAACGATCCCGGTCGTCGTCCACAAGCTCCCCTTCTTCTCTACCACCTCTCCCGTTCCCATCGCCTCATCCCACCGAGCCACCGATACCTCCTTCCTACAAAATTAAAATCCAATCAACACAAAACAAGACGCAACAAACACTATCATATTGGCATTTTATCAAACAGGTTGTGGGCAGTACCTGAATTGGAGCTTGGAAGTGTATGGCTTGGTACTGCTAATAGTAGAAACAAAAGGGTTTCTATGATGCTCTTCCTCTTCTTCTTCTTCTCCCTTCACTCGTCCTCTCATTGTTGATAGCTAAACGGATTTCGGGCACGTGCAGTTTATATGGTGTTTTTCTTTTTTGAAATGAGAACTGGAGAAGAATTACAGAGTAGAGAATCAAACCTTTTTTTTGCTCTTTAAATAACCGAATCCATTGGGCTTTGATGGGCCTTATATTGCTAGTTCACATTTTTGCTTTTCATTGGTGGGAACTTCAAAGATGGGAATCAAAAGTCCTAAATGAACTCAATGAAGTCATAAACTAAACATGAAAATTTTCCATGTTAATTCAGCATGGACCACATTATCTATAGTTATAAACTTATAATTAGATAATTTCTATCATCTAAATGAACTGGAGAAAGAACTTTAAAGCACAACTTTTCTTAATCATATTAATTTTCATTAGCAGCTATTGCTTTCATAATTACAGGCAGTTGATGGGGCAAGAGCTTTCAGGACTAAGTGTCAATGAACTACAAAACTTAGAAAGCAAACTAGAATGTAGTCTGCGTGGCATCAGACTGAAGAAGGTACCTAGACATAAAAATCACTGTCTTTACTTCATTATCTTAGACATACACTAATGGATTTATTTTTTTCAATTATGTAGGACGAGATTTTGATGGGTGAGATTCAAGAACTAAATCGAAAGGTCTGAACAAAGAATTATAGCAACCCAATAAACGAGTATATAAATATGCATTTAATCAGTCGATATTCAACTGTCTCACTGCAGGGGAACCATGGAGGAAGATAAACCTTATGATTGAAGAAAACGGGAAGTTTCTTTTGCAGAGAGGAGAAGAAGTCAAAATCGAACCTGGATCAGCGTCGTTTCGGAGAGACCGGAGCAGCGTCAAGGCGGAGGAGAGACCGGAGCAGCGTCGTTTCGGAGAGAGAGACGGGATCGCTTTGGAGGTGGAGGCGCGCGACGTCGAGGTGGAGGCGCGAAGAGGCAGAGGTCCTCGATTTTGGGGAGAGAGGGGATCGATTTGGGAGAGGGGAGATTTTATTTTGGGGGAGAGAGGGATTTAGGGTTTCTTGAGAAAAGGGGATTTTGGAGAGAGAGAGAGCGCGTGAATGAGAAAGGGGAAGGGGTAGTGTTGACTGATTGTAATTTTTTTGTTTTTTTCTTCTTTCCCTTAATGGGCGCACCAGTTTCGCACCCAGGCGTACCCAGCACGTATCGGACGTTTTTTTTGTTTTTTTTAATTAAAACTTTTATGGATACGTACCGGGTACGTACCCAGAACGTACCCGTGCGAATCCGTACCCGATACGCACCCGGTACTGGTACGAGGGCCATTTTGGGGTACCCGTGCTTCACAACTTTTCTGAGCTTGATTTAGTGTTTTTATGTGAAAACAAGATATGTCGTGGTAGAATAATGGTACAAGACACTAGAATAAACATAGTTTTGTTGATCAAGACAACAAGATGATGTGGCTGAGTTTTTGTTACATAATGTGATATGACATATTTTGAAAAACTAGTTTAAATTTTGAAATAGATAAGATTTTGTTGATACCTGTGTCTGACACGACATTGATTCCAAATAGAAGTGTTTGTGTTTCATTGGAATTGGGAGATATGGGATAATGCAAGTAATAAATGTACTATTTTTTATTTTTGAAATTATGGAAAAGGATCTAAGAAGCCTCAATAAATAAACGTACTATATGATGTACTACATTATATTGATGATCAACTATTGGTTATGTGTCACAATCTCCATTAGTCCATTACACTATATATTTTTTTCGTTGGCATAATTTGATATAGGATACTGAAAGTAACATACACACTACGTTTGTGCACTAGATTAACATGGTGATCATTATACGTGATGTGGCATGATCTTCATTCCATAATGTGACCCCTACTAAGGTTAAAGCTTTCATGTGGTTGGTGCTGAATAACGCGGTCCTCAGCAAGATGAACTTGAAGAGGCGTAATTTCTCATTAGACGTTATCTGCCAACGGTGCAACCTAGGGGAAGAAGACACAAACCATATTTTTATTCTGTGCCCGAGGGCTAGACTAACTTGGGAATTCTTGGGGTTGGGGTTTAACACGATGCTGACCCCTAACCAGATCGATGATCTGTGGGGATCATGGAGAAATACTAACATTAGGGAGGATCTTGGGGAGTCTTGGGATACAACTATGGCGGCTAGTCTGTGGATTCTATGGCTGGATAGAAATGATATTTGCTTTCGTAATATTCATTGTAGATTTCAAGTTATGCTTCATAAGATTCTGGTTCTAATAGATTCATGGACAAGTCATGCAGGAGTGAAGAAAAGATTCCAGTTGGAGGAGGCTAAGTAGTTGGCAGTGATGCTTCTTTGGCTTCCGACAGGGGTGATCATGTCGTCTCTCCTATTTTGGTTTGGTTGGGTGTTGTAGTCATTTGGCAGTTGTTGCATCTTTATTTTCAGTTTGGTTTATGTTGTGGTGTTTGATTTTAGCTTGGCTTGTAATATTTGGGACTTCTTGTTTATCATTAATGAAACAGGTGACATTATGTCACTTTTAAGTATAAAAAAACATCTTTACAAGGTGTGCAGCAATTTAGTAATTTAGTTAGTACATACTTCTAAGACTGCATTTCGAAAACACAACCTTAATAACGGTTCTATTCATGCATGAATTAATATCAAACTGTATAGATTTGAAAATCTCGAAAATCAGACTATTTCAATTCAGAGAAAAAAATAAAAGAAAAACAACAGCGATTACCTGATGAATTGCGAAATCAATTTGCGGAGTCAAAGTACTCGAGGAGATGGGGAAAACACAATGAATTACAGAATCAAGAGTCAAGAGAATGACATTTACTAAAATTGGCATCATTTCATGGTACACTAGGTGCAAAAGAAAGAAGCCATGTCTCAATTTATTTATTCCTCATGTATTGTATAATGTATGTCTAAAGCCATCCAAGGTTCTAAGTCATGTTTGAACATACACCTATATGTCTAATTGTCTAAAATCATTCACGATGTCGTGCTTGGGAACAAAGTTTAGATAACTAATGTTATCTGAACTTTGAGGTACAAGGCATGCTAACTTTGGTAGTCATACTCTTACCTCCATTTTAAAATTATCTTCAAAGTTCAAGAAAAATTAGGTAAGAATGTAGTTTAGATAACTATGGTTTCCCACTTTTTAATGTAAGAACTCCAAATAAGTCTCAACCATGTCAAAGTTCGGATAATTATAGTTTTTTACAGTAATGTGAAAACTCCTCCTAACTATACTTTGCTCCCGAACACAACCTTAAGGGTTAAAAAGTTGGGGACATACTTGGAATGGAAACGAACTACTTCATATGTTCTATAAGATATCACGCACTGAATCTAAGCATCACGATTTCAATTCAATCGAAAAGTAACCCAACCCATTGGTCTAAATTCACGAAAGAACCATAAATAAACCTACAACAACAATTTCACTCATAATTCATAGAAAATTAGGTATACATACAAGATCTCTTCAATGTGGCAATAGAGCTTCCCATCTCTAGCGATCCCAGTCGTCATCCACAAGCTCCCCTTCTTCTCTACCACCTCTCCCGTTCCCATCGCCTCATCCCACCGAGCCACCGATACCTCCTTCCTACAAAATTAAAATCCAGTCAACACAAAACAAGACGCAACAAACACTATCATATTGACATTTTATCAAACAAGTTGTGGGCAGTACGCCAGTACCTGAATTCGAGCTTGGAAGTGTATGGCTTGGTACTGCTAATAGTAGAAACAAATGGGTTTCTGTGATGCTCTTCCTCTTCTTCTTCTTCTCCCTTCACTCGTCCTCTCATTGTTGATCTATAGCTAAACGGATTTCGGGCACGTGCAGTTTATGTGGTGTTTTTTTTGAAATGTGAACTAGAGAAGAACTACAAAGTAGAGAATCAAACCTTTTTTTTGCTCTTTAAATAACCGAATCCATTGGGCTTTGATGGGCCTTAAGTGTTGTTAGCTAAAACACTGTAAAGAAAAATATATATATATATAACTTTAATTTTTTGATAGAATTACTTTTTGATAAAAGTTGCTGTAGAATGTAGTGAGAACTGAGAAATAGTTCAAAATCTGCACTTTAAAAGTATACTTTTGGCTAAACAAACTTTTAATTAAGTTTATCATCTCAAGTTAGCAGATGAGGTAAAATTGGTTTCTCCACTTCTCTCAAGTTACAGGTATATTCTCTAAAAAGATTTTATACGTGCCTTCCCAAAATATATATTTTCTTCACATGTCCAACCTAAAACTTCACTTTTATATATATATATATATATATATATATATATATATATATATATATATATATATATATATATATGAGGACAAGTCACTATGATAAGTTTGGTCAATTATGACTATATTCTGGATTTTTTTTATAACAAAATTGGAGGGTAATAATTGCTTTTAAGTTCACATTCTTTCTCGTGATTGTCTCTGGTTGAGAGTGTCCGAGTAGATGAGAGAAAAAAAAAATTCCTCAAAATTTTCGATCAAAATTTTCATCACAAACTCAATAATAAAATAATTACAACAAAGAAAGAGAGCTTTAATAAGTAAAATTAACTACCATCGAAAGGAGGAAGGAAGGTAGAATGTCACATGTATTTCGTGTCAGTGATGGGTATCAACCACACTTTCTTTCTGAATGAAATGGGCAACAATTTTCATGATTGGGAACCAAACAAAAGACAATGAAAAAGATTTTAAGAAAAATGAAGTTTACATACATGAAAAGCGAATTTCTTTGTACTATACTATCATACTGGAGTGAATGTAGATGATAGTGTTGTAAAATTTAAATTATAAACAGTACAAAAATGATAAATTAAATCAGAAAGAACAAGTACATTCTTAAAAAAAATTGCTAAGCACTTGTAGTTGTGAGGACTAACAAAAGTTTGATCAAACATGGGATATAAATTTCAATACAATAGGGATAACTCTCTTAAACATTTTCTATATTGGTTAGTTTCAGCAGAAATATACCAAACTAACCTGTAATAAGAGGCCATATGTTTTGTTAAATGGTGCAGATGATAGAATTATCTTCCTGAAATGGTGGAAGATTCTAAAATTTCTCTCCTTTTTTAACCTTACTTTTTTCTCCTCTAAAGGGATAAAAAATATGAAAAAATGGGAAAGAATTTTTCCAATATTTCATTGGAAATATCAATATGCACAAAGTGAAATGCCCCTACTATCGCACAAGAACTCTGAAGTTGCATTATGGGTTGATGAATGTATTCTAACGAAATTGAAAAGAACAACGAGATGCTTAGACCCATTGTTGAAACTCTTTATATATGCTTCATAGTATATATAAAGAACAGCGCAACTCAGAAAATAAGAAATAATTTTGACAGCGCAACTCAGAAAATAAGAAATAATTTTGAAAGAAGAATTGAGATTTAGTATGGTTTCAATTAATGTAAAGAAAGGCAACAAAATTGTAGGGTTCAGTTTATGAAATTCCAATATTTTTCTGCTGAAACCAAAGCTACATATAGTGCATGCACAAAATGTCATCAAGTGGTCAAGTAAACAACTAGGGTTTAACGATAGCTTGTTCGTTATACGTTGAAATCTATCACGAGCCTTCATTAGTACATTGGTCTACAATCCAATAAATCTCTTGGACACTAATCATGGCAAGGTAGGAAGTTCTACTTTATCAAAAGAAAAGAAACTAACTCGCCCATGATCGACAAAACAAAACTTCAAGTTGTAGCCTTCGCATCTTCTCCGGAGGTTTTCCACTTCTACTCTGGAGGGTGGGCTCTCCCTGCAAAAACAGTTGCAATTAAGTTGTCACAGATTAAAAATAATGGATTATAAATTTACAAAATTCAAGATGTCACATAGAAAATTAACATGTAAAACATTAGAACTGAGGATAAAGATTTGGTACCGGAGAACAGAAAGTACAAAGCTTGGATCCCCAGGAGCAGATTTCCGAAAATTGCTGTTAGGCAAATACACATCAAAGATTGGCTTCATTTCAGTGATCTCCAGGGCTTTGAACCCATCATATATTTCTCCTTCAACTTCCTGGTTCGTTACTCTACTGCAATCTGATATGTTTTCTAGAGAGTTCGAACTGCAGCAAGTTTTGCTGCTCTTCCTAGTCCAAGGGGTACCATGGCGGCCAACAATATAACCAAGCGCCTTCAAATGCTTGAAAGCTTCAAAGGACTCCCAAGAACACCCGGCTGCTCCACTAGCAATTATCTTATAGATATCTTTCAAACTGAGTGTTTTTTCATCCGAACCTTTGAGAATCAATGCTCCTCTTTCAGCAAGAAACCTACAATTAGGATTTCAAAATTGAGTTATTTTGGGTTTTAACTAAGCAAACATGAAGAAACAAATACAGGAAAAGTTGAATCAATGCATCTAGGTTTGTCATATTCATCCGCCTAGTTGACGAGTGCAAGTACTCGACAAAAGGTGAAAACTTGAAGTTTGGATGCACTATCACTAGTATTAGAGTACCAAGTGAGCAATTAGTTGATGAAAAACAGAAAAAGGCATTTAATCACAGGGACATCTTTACAAGGTGTGCAGCAATTTAGTAATTTAGTTAGTTAGTACTACAGACTTCTAAGACTGCATTTCGAACACAACCTTTATAACTGTTCTATGCATGGATTAATTAATACCAAACTCTATGGAAGTGAAAATCTCGAAAATCAGACTATTTCAATTCAGAGAAAAAATAAAAGAAAAACAACAACGATTACCTGATAAATTGTGAAATCAATTTGCGGCGTCAAAGTACTCGAGGAGATGGGGAAAACACAATGAATTACAGAATCAAGAGTCAAGAGAATGACAAGAGAATGACATTTACTAAAATTGGCATCATTTCATGGTACACTAGGTGCAAAAGAAAGAAGCCATGTCTCAATTTATTTATTCCTCCGGTATGGTATAATATGTCTAAAGCCATCCAAGGTAAGTCAAGTTTGAACATACAAACCTATATGTCTAATTGTCTAAAATCATTCACGACGCCGTGTTTGGGAACAAAGTTTAGATAACCAATGTTATCTTAATTTTGAGGTACAAGGCATGCTAACTTTGGTAGTCATACCCTTACCTCCATTTTAAAGTTATCTTCAAAGTTAAAAAAAAAATTAGGTAAGAATGTAGTTTAGATAACTATGGTTTCTTACTTTTTAATGTAAGAACTCCAAATAAGTCTCAAACATGTCAAAGTTAGGATAATTATAGTTTTTTAAAGTAATGCGATAACTCCACCTAATTGTACTTTGCTCCCGAACACAACCTCAAGTGTTAAAAAGTTGGGGACATATCTTTGGAATGGAGTAAACCAATAGGCAACGAACTACTTCATTTGTTCTATCAGATATCACGCAATGAATCTAAGCATCACGATTTCAATTCAATCGAAAAGTAAACTAACCCATTGGTCTAAATTCACGCAAGAACCATAAATAAACCTACAACAACAATTTCACTCATAATTCATAGAAAATTAGGTATACATACAGGATCTCTTCAATGTGGCAATAGAGCTTCCCATCTCTAACGATCCCGGTCGTCGTCCACAAGCTCCCCTTCTTCTCTACCACCTCTCCCGTTCCCATCGCCTCATCCCACCGAGCCACCGATACCTCCTTCCTACAAAATTAAAATCCAATCAACACAAAACAAGACGCAACAAACACTATCATATTGGAATTTTATCAAACAGGTTGTGGGCAGTACCTGAATTGAAGCTTGGAAGTGTATGGCTTGGTACTGCTAATAGTAGAAACAAATGGGTTTCTATGATGCTCTTCCTCTTCTTCTTCTTCTTCTCCCTTCACTCGTCCTCTCATTGTTGATAGCTAAACGGATTTCGGGCACGTGCAGTTTATATGGTGTTTTTCTTTTTTGAAATGAGAACTGGAGAAGAACTACAGAGTAGAGAATCAAACCCCTTTTTTTTGCTCTTTAAATAACTGAATCCATTGGGCTTTGATGGGCCTAATATTGCTGATTCAAAGTTTACTTGTAGATCCACTACATAATTTATTGAACCAAACCCACTACCTATATGGGGATTAAAATGTAAATAATATTCGCTCTTATAATTGGAGAGTTGAGTTAATTTTTTAATTATTATTATTAGTTTTTCTTTTGAAGGAAACTAGAGAGTTGGGTTGTGTGAAAGAATTTCATGTTAGGAACTCGAGTGATCGTTTTCTAGTTGGAGGTGTTGGTCCAGTTGGGACTAACTTGATTAATTGGTCAGGCAACTTTTTCGATTAATACATATGAGATTCTTCAACAAATATATCCATATTGAGAAGCGATTATCTCACTATTATCAATCCAGATTATATATCCATATTGACGAACAAGACGTTATTCAATATTATGCAGTTTATCATGGCATCACCAATAGAAGGTATTCGTCATATATTTCGTGAAGGAAAAAAGACCATAAATTATAGACTGACTTGTAAAAGCAACAAATCTTGCAGATAGTCATAAATTTAAGTGATTATTTAAGCAGAATTTAACTCTGGCATTTGCTAGAGCCGTTCAACATCGGGGAGCATAGTTGTTTTTTTACTTGAATTCAAAATCATCAACTTACAAATCTCAACCATACATTTAAAATTCTAATTTATGTTTGCCACTCACTTAAACTGAAAAGATTTTTCATAATAATAATGATAATAATAAATCAAGGTCCATTGCACGTGCACCTTGTAAATATCAGTCTCACAACATGGGCCTCAAAAAGGCCCAAAAAGTAATTGCTGATTGCTTCGTACTACTGGTGGGCCCGAAAAAACTAAAAAACTAACTCCTGTTGTCTGCCCATTATAACCACCCTCCCTTCCAAGCAGCTCCTCCTTCCTTCCTCCTATAAATACCCCCCCCTTTTCCCAAACCTCAAAATCCTAACCCAAAAATCAAGAAAAACTCTCATACCCGCGGTTTCTCGTCTCCTCAGTTTCGCGATCCATCCATCTCCAACCTCTGATTTTAGAACCTCGTTTCTACCTCCATCGGTCCATATCAAGAACCTGCAGCTATGGCGACGGCGATCTGGATTCTTGACGTCCGGTTGCAGCGATGGACGACGATTTCGGTGATGTTGCGTTCGTGTCTGAGGAGAGCGATGTGGATCCGTACTATGTGAAGTATTCGAGCGAGGATGAGAGCCATGTGGAAATGGTGGTGAGTCTGAATGGGGATTTGGATTTGTCGTTGAGATGGGAGTGTAGGAGGGGGAGGGGGCGCGATGATGGTGTCGGCGCATCGGTTTGCGGCGATACAGAGAAGGCATCGGAAGAGGAGGTAACTTTTCTAAGCTTGATTTAGTGTTTTTATGTGAAAACAAGATATGACGTGGTAGGATAATGGTACAAGACACTAGAATAAACATAGTTTTGTTGATCAAGACAACAAGATGATGTGGCTGAGTTTTTGTTACATAATGTGATATGACATATTTTGAAAAACTGGTTTAAATTTTGAAATAGATAGATTTTGTTGATACATGTGTCTGACACGACATTGATTCCAAATAGAAGTGTTTGTGTTTCATTGGAATTGGGAGATATGGGATAATGCAAGTAATAAATGTACTATTTTTTATTTTTGAAATTATGGAAAAGGATCTAAGAAGCCTCAATAAATAAACGTACTATATGATGTACTACATTATATTGATGATCAACTATTGGTGATGTGTCACAATCTCCATTAGTCCATTACACTATATATTTTTTTCGTTGGCATAATTTGATATAGGATACTGAAAGTAACATACACACTACGTTTGTGCACTAGATTAACATGGTGATCATTATACGTGATGTGGCATGATCTTCATTCCATAATGTGACCCCTACTAAGGTTAAAGCTTTCATGTGGTTGGTGCTGAATAACGCGGTCCTCAGCAAGATGAACTTGAAGAGGCGTAATTTCTCATTAGACGTTATCTGCCAACGGTGCAACCTAGGGGAAGAAGACACAAACCATATTTTTATTCTGTGCCCGAGGGCTAGACTAACTTGGGAATTCTTGGGGTTGGGGTTTAACACGATGCTGACCCCTAACCAGATCGATGATCTGTGGGGATCATGGAGAAATACTAACATTAGGGAGGATCTTAGGGAGTCTTGGGATACAATTATGGCGGCTAGCCTGTGGATTCTATGGCTGGATAGAAATGATATTTGCTTTCGTAATATTCATTGTAGATTTCAAGTTATGCTTCATAAGATTCTGGTTCTAATAGATTCATGGACAAGTCATGCAGCAGTGAAGAAAAGATTCCAGTTGGAGGAGGCTAAGTAGTTGGCAGTGATGCTTCTTTGGCTTCCGACAGGGGTGATCATGTCGTCTCTCCTATTTTGGTTTGGTTGGGTGCTGTAGTCATTTGGCAGTTGTTGCATCTTTATTTTCAGTTTGGTTTATGTTGTGGTGTTTGATTTTAGCTTGGCTTGTAATATTTGGGACTTCTTGTTTATCATTAATGAAACAGGTGACATTATGTCACTTTTAAGTATAAAAAAACATCTTTACAAGGTGTGCAGCAATTTAGTAATTTAGTTAGTACATACTTCTAAGACTGCATTTCGAAAACACAAACTTAATAACTGTTCTATTCATGCATGAATTAATATCAAACTGTATAGATTTGAAAATCTCGAAAATCAGACTATTTCAATTCAGAGAAAAAAATAAAAGAAAACAACAACGATTACCTGATGAATTGCGAAATCAATTTGCGGAGTCAAAGTACTCGAGGAGATGGGGAAAACACAATGAATTACAGAATCAAGAGTCAAGAGACTGACATTTACTAAAATTGGCATCATTTCATGGTACACTAGGTGCAAAAGAAAGAAGCCATGTCTCAATTTATTTATTCCTCATGTATTGTATAATGTATGTCTAAAGCCATCCAAGGTTCTAAGTCAAGTTTGAACATACACCTATATGTCTAATTGTCTAAAATCATTCACGATGTCGTGCTTGGGAACAAAGTTTAGATAACTAATGTTATCTGAACTTAGAGGTACAAGGCATGCTAACTTTGGTAGTCATACTCTTACCTCCATTTTAAAATTATCTTCAAAGTTAAAGAAAAATTAGGTAAGAATGTAGTTTAGATAACTATGGTTTCCCACTTTTTAATGTAAGAACTCCAAATAAGTCTCAACCATGTCAAAGTTAGGATAATTATAGTTTTTTACAGTAATGTGATAACTCCTCCTAACTATACTTTGCTCCCGAACACAACCTTAAGGGTTAAAAAGTTGGGGATATACTTGGAATGGAAACGAACTACTTCATATGTTCTATAAGATATCACGCACTGAATCTAAGCATCACGATTTCAATTCAATCGAAAAGTAACCCAACCCATTGGTCTAAATTCACGAAAGAACCATAAATAAACCTACAACAACAATTTCACTCATAATTCATAGAAAATTAGGTATACATACAGCATCTCTTCAATGTGGCAATAGAGCTTCCCACAAGCTCCCCTTCTTCTCTACCACCTCTTCCGTTCCCATCGCCTCATCCCACCGAGCCACCGATACCTCCTTCCTACAAAATTAAAATCCAGTCAACACAAAACAAAACGCAACAAACACTATCATATTGGCATTTTATCAAACAGGTTGTGGGCAGTACGCCAGTACCTGAATTGGAGCTTGGAAGTGTATGGCTTGGTACTGCTAATAGTAGAAACAAATGGGTTTCTGTGATGCTCTTCCTCTTCTTCTTCTCCCTTCACTCGTCCTCTCATTGTTGATCTATAGCTAAACGGATTTCGGGCACGTGCAGTTTATGTGGTGTTTTTTTTGAAATGTGAACTAGAGAAGAACTACAAAGTAGAGAATCGAACCTTTTTTTTGCTCTTTAAATAACCGAATCCATTGGGCTTTGATGGGCCTTATATTGCTAGTTCAAAGTTTACTTGTAGATCCGCTACATAATTTAGTGAACCAAACCCACTACCTGTATACAACAACAACAACAACAACAAAACCTTTTTCCCAACTAGTTGGGATTCGCTACATGAATCCTGATTTTCCATTCTGCTCGGTTTAGCGCAATATCTTCTGTAAGGTCACAAATCCACTACCTGTATGGAGATTAAAATGTAAATAATATTCGCTCTTATAATTAGAGAGTTGGGTAACTTTGTTTTTTTTTTCTTTTGAAGGAAACTAGAGAGTTGGGTTATGTGGAAGAATTTCATGTTAGGAACTCGAGTGATCGTTTTTTAGTTGGAGGTGTTGGTCCAGTTGGGACTAACTTGATTAATTGGTCAGGTAACTTTTTCGATTAATACATATGAGATTCTTCAACAAATACATCCATATTGAGAAGCGATTATCTCACTATTATCAATCCAGATTACATAATGACGAACAAGACGTTATTCAATATTATGCAGTTTATCATGGCATCACCAATAGATGGTATTCGTCATATATTTGGTGAAGGAAAAAAGACTACAAATTATAGACTGATTTGTAAAGAACGGCAAATCTTGCAAAACGTCATAAATTTAAGTGATTACTTAAGTAGATTTGGCATTTGCTAGAGCTGTCCAACATCGGGGAGCATAGTTGTTTTTTTTTACTTGAATTCAAAATCATCAACTTACAAATCTCGACCATACATTTAAAATTTTAATTTATGTTTTCCATTCATTTTAACTGAAAAGATTTTTCATAATAATAATAACAATAATAAATCAAGGTCCATTGCACGTGCATCTTGTAAATATCAATCTCACAACGTGGGCCTTTTGAGGCCCAAAAAAGTAATTGCTAATTGCTTCGTACTACTTGTGGGCCCGAAAAAACTAAAAAACTAAAAAACTAACTCGTGTAGTCGGTCCATTATAACCACCGTCCCTTCCAAGCTCCTCCTTCCTCCCTCCTATAAATACTCCCCCTTTCCTCAAACCTCAAACCTCAAAACCCTGACACAAAAATCACGAAAATCTCTCATGCCTTCAACTTCTTGTCTCCTCAGTTTCGTGATCCATCCATCTCCAACCTCCAATTCAAGAACCTCGTTTCTACCTTGATCGGTCCATATCAAGAACCAGCAGCCATGGCGATGGCGATGGCGATCGCGATCTGGATTCTTGACGTCCGATTGCAGCGATGGACGACGATTTCGGCGATGTTGCGTTCGTGTTTGAGGAAAGCGATGTGGATCCGTACTATGTGACGTATTCGAGCGGGGATGAGAGCCATGTGGAAATGGTGGTGAGTCCGAACGGGGATATGGATTTTGATTTGTCGTTGAGAGGGGAGTGTAGGAAGGGGGTGCCGGAGGCCGCGATGATGGTGTCGGCACATCGGTTTGCAACGATACAGAGAAGGCATCGGAAGAGGAGGTAACTTTTTTGAGCTTTATTTAGTGTTTTTATGTGAAAACAAGATATGTCGTGGTAGGATAGTGGTACAAGACACTAGAATAAACATAAATTTGTTGATCAAGACAACAAGATGATGTGGCAGAGTTTTTGTTACATAATGTGATATGACATATTTTGAAAAACTAGTTTAAATTTTGAAATAGATAGAGTTTGTTGATACACGACATTGATTCCAAATAGAAGTGTTTGTGTTTCATTGGAATTGGGTGATATGGGATAATGCAAGTAATAAATGTACTATTTTTTATTTTTGTAATTATGGATAAGGATCTAAGGAGCCTCGATAAATGAAGCGTACTATATGATGTGCTGCATCAACTTGATGATAAACTATTGTTGATGAGACACAATCTCCATTAGTCTATTACACTACATATGTGTTTCGTTGGCATAATGTGATGTAGGGTAGTGAACACACTACATTTGTGCACTACATTAACATGGTGTTCATTATATGTGAAGTGACATGATCTTCATTCCATAATGTGACCTGACAAGTTGAAATATGCAAAATTTTGACAAACTACTTTGAAGTAGTTATTATTGCGTCATATACCCTATATACTTATGTTTGAGACAAGTGTTTGACAAGACATGGCTTCCAAACAGGAATGTTTGTACTTCACAGAAAGTATATTATATAGGATAGTGAAGTAAATCTAGTATTCAAAGGTAGCACAATGATTAGTGTTGTTCCTTAGTAGTTGAATTGAGTAGGCTTTTAGCAACAAAATGTGGATGCTTAAAAACAACCATATCTATACAACTTCTGCCTTTCTACTGTTTCCAAGTGAATTGTATTAGAGTAAATTATCCATTTTACTGTGCTCCATTTACAAAAGCACCGTATGTTGGAAGAGTCTTCAGAATCTCCCCATGAACTATTGTTAGTAGATAGTTGCATACACTCTCACAACTCTAGTTTTTATTTAAAATGCAAATTTACTATTATTTTCTTCCTATAAGCCCAACCTTAAATGCTAGCTCCACCAACGTTCAATTTCCATATTGTCTTCACAGTATCAAGATTCGGTATTGGATCTCATACGAGACAATTTTGATATTGGTAACCTGAAAATCAAAAGTATCGGTAGTCTTGTCTGGGAGTCTTCTGGTTTCGTGGTATCGGTAAATTTTAAGTGATAAAAAAATCTTCTCATGTATTCATAATAGAACACATTTGTACATGCCCCATACCAACAATATATAACCCAAAAATAAATTAAGTGATTAATTTTAAGTGGATGAATGATGATTAGAATAATTTTGACTTAAAAAAAAATAAATTGATATTCATTTAAGTGGGTTAGTTGTAGTGTTGTAAAAAATACAATTCCAACTCTAATTATAGCAGTGGAGAATAAATAAAACATAACTTTATTTTTTGCATATTTTGAGTAGAAACAATTAAGCAGTGGTAAGTGTATTATTTTTTCCCACCACATCATGGAGTCTTGCAATGTGTAAGTAATACAAAATTAGTAAATGTTCCAAAAAACCCTAAATACTAAATTAGTAAAACAAAATTAGTAAATATATTCATCAAAGTTCACTATATTTAGAAAAAAGAAAAAGAAAACCAATGTTCAAATCCTCGAACCTATCTCCCTTCAATTGTAAGGGAGTCGATGTAACGGGGAAAATTCATTGCTCCTTTTAAATGGACGACTGAGATATCACTTTTTCTTTCATCACTGTTTAATTCAAGCTAAACCCTAGCCACCACCCTTTTCATCCAAAACACATTCTCTCTTCTATCTTTCAAAAAGAAAAATAAATCCCCTTTCTCAAAGAGACATTAAGGTACATGGGTTTAAGAGAAGATTTTGCAAGCTGAAATTTGTCAAATTTTCAATCCTAAGGTCACTTTAGTGTTTTTTTATACCTTTAATGATTTTTTTAATTATAGATTACACCTTTTTCTACTCCTTACCTCACTTGAGTTTCAGTGAATTTTGGTGCATTTTTCAGCCAATCCTACCAATATTTTTGCATATCTCAGCTGCTTCTTCAAAATTTCACTTACTTCCTATAGTTTTAAGTATTATTGTGTAACAACAAATTCATTTCATCATTTACTAAAGAGTCTTCTTGGCTTATCTGTCATTGAAGTTTTAGTGTCAGTAAGGCTTGTCTTCTTGGCTTATTTTTTTGCCCCAAAGAAGAAGTGATTCAACGTGTTTTTTGTAAAACTACAATGCGAGTTTATTTACAAATGTAACTTGTAAGTGTAACTGTGTAATTGTAATTTTTGTTACAAATTGTAATTATGTAAGTTATAATTTTTGTACCACTTATTGTAATTTAGTTTTCACCACTTCTCTACTATTTATTTGAAGTGTATAGATAATCCTTTATTCCTAACAAAAGCAACTGCTAAAGTGCTAATAGAAGAAGAAACTAACATGAAGTTGAACTACGAAAAGAGTTTCCATTACTTACTGTTGAACATGCTTTTAATCATCATCACCACAAACCTTCGCCTAAGTAAGATAAATTAGCTCGGATAATAGTCTTGCAACTACACTCATATTGGCATACTCTTCCCCCCCCCCCCAAAAAAAAGTATCTAGATTAAGTCACGAACGAAGACAGAGAATCCCCGCTCCTCCTACTCTATTCTTTCTCTTATCGCTTCTGACTCTTTCACTAGTGCACCAATAATCTCAAAGGCACTGCTACTGTTTAACTACTGCACCAATAATCCACCATAATCCACAATAAGTTTAAGGCATCTCATTTAGTATTGACCTTTCATTTAGTCTTTCACTAGTGCACCAATAATCCACAAATCACAATCAACAAACTAAAGCACTGCAACATGCTTTTAAAGAAAAAGCTGTTAAATAAAGAAGAAAAGGTAATCAACGAACTAAAGCACAATCAACAAAATAAAGAAGAAAAGCTAATTCTAAAAGAAAGCATAAACTAAATAAATAAGGGAAAAAGAAGAAAAAAAAACCTGATAATAGAGCCGTCGACCGTGCTTCGTCGCCGTCGACCGTCGAGCTTCGTCCGTCTGATAATTCGCTGTCGACCCTCTTTCCTGTCAACTGTCTTGCTGCGTCGCCGTCGAGCCCGAGTTGCGCCACCTGGAGTGCTTCGCTGTCGACCGTAGTGCTACGTCGCCGTCGCCGTCGCCGTCGCCGCCAAAGAGCAGTTGAGAGGAGGGGAAGATGGGATTGAGGAAGAGGAGTGGAGAACTGGAAATTGAGAAGTTACTCAAGTTAGGGTTTGAGATTGAAGAGGCGGATTTGGGAATGAACGGGTTTAGAGAGTTATTAGAGGTGTTAAATGGGCTGGGTCTTTCTCTTCCCGTATCCATACCGTACCCGATCTGTATCCATCCAAATGTAACTGTGGGATACGCTGGTAGCCGTATCCCGTACGTATCCCTCCATATCGGATACGTACAGGATACGGGTACGGGTGCCTACGCGAAGTATCCGCTGTAGTAAGTATGTTCGTACCCGATCTGTATCCATCCAAATGTAACTGTGGGATATGCTGGTAGCCGTATCCCGTACGTATCCCTCCGTATCGGATACGTACCGGATACGGGTACGGGTGCCTACGCGAGAAGTATCCGCTGTTTTTTTTTGATGAGAGAAGTATCCGCTGTTAAGCCTGTAAGTATGTTTGAAGCGTTGGCTGTGATAGTTCAGGTACACTCTCTCTTGTACTTTTTATCAATTCCTTTTTTTATTATGTTTACTTTATGCCTGATAGAATTTGGAAACTCTCTTACGTTTTATCTTTCTCCCTTTTTATTAAGTTTAGTTTATGCCTGATTGAACTTTTGTTGTCTTATCATTTTTTTTTGAACTTTTTTGATTAAAGGATGACCTCGTCATCACTACATTAATAAACAATTAACAAAACAAAGTAGAGCTAATTACAAATACTTCATATCCTTAGAGCATCCACAGTACTTCAATGTAAAAAATGGCAAAATGCATATTGTTTTAATCCATTCCGACGAAACGCTGCAGTCGTCGAATGGTAAGAAAATGCATAATTTCGTTAAAAAAGAAATAGACAACATTATACAGCCGAAACATAGAAAAAAAATTAATAAAAAATACGGGATGTTTCGTCCCAAAGAGAAGAAAAAAATATCAAAATAACTGGATGTTTCGTTCGGATTTTTTTTTGCAAAAAAAATTTGCAAAAACAATTTTAAAAATAGTTTGTAAAAAATATTTGCAAAAAAAATTTAAAAAATTGCCAAAACAATTTAAAATTTTAGAAAATTATTTTTTAAAAAATAAATTGGATTGGGTCAAAACATGAGTCTTACATGAGACGAAACATCATGTTCATTCCCACCCTTAAATTCATTTAACCGGTTATTTTACTTGGTTTTTATTTTTTTTTTTTACTTCGTCCGATCCATTAAAAATATAATTAAATAATCATGTCAACTATTATGCATTTTGCTATTTCGAATGCTACTTTTCCCTTTCTACTGTAGCCCAATTGTCAAAAGAGTAATGCTAGAGCCACTACCAATTTCACTACATGCTAGAGCCACTACCAAAAAATGACAAAATAGCTCACGACTGTGTGCGCTACAGTAAAAAAAATTGACAAAAATAGCAAACAAACAAACAAACGAATGTGGATGCTCTTACATCCAAAACAAAGCATTTAAAACCGGAAACATAAAAAAAAGAAACAAAAAAAAGTAGAAAGTTAGAAAGTAAATAAGTAAAAATGCGTTAGATGAAGTGAAAATGGTTTACTCTAGAGCCCCTCCCTCATATCACATCCACAGTCGTTCTCCCACTCCCCCCCACCACAGGGATAGACGCCAGTCCCCTCCTATGACCAAGCGCTGTAGAGAAGATGTCCCTCGAGAAGGTGAGCGGAGGTGGAGGAGGAGCCCCATCGGAGATCACCGCAGAGTCTCTCCACCCCCCAGAAACAGGTTGGTCAGCACTGGTGAAGCCAGAGGTTCCCTCTCTCGTCAAAGACAACGCTGGGAGGAGGAAGAGGAGCACAAGCACTCGAAGAGATCGACCAGACGCGTCTACCATCCCACTGCTTTAGATGAGGGCAGCGCTAAGGTACGATCCTATGCGGATGTAGCTAAGGGTAAGTCCCCCGACGGCGACGAACATAGAGTTCGTCGACATTCCCCGTCTCCAGTTCGAGAGAGGCTAACGGCCAGAGAAGAGGACGGCGAGGAATGGGTACTCGTCAAGTCTAGGAAGCACAAGACTCCGGCAAGGGCTCACAGCGATTCTGAACAGTCTCGCATCGACGGGAAGCAGAACTGCCACAAATGCACACGTGCTGGTCATTCTATTAGCAAGTGCACCTTCGATTGGTTCTGTTACTTTTGTAGACGTTCAGGCCACATTTCTACAGCATGCCCCAAGCGCATCATAGCCTCTCCGATCACGTCAAAAGCTAAGACAGGAATGCAACCTTCGGCCTCTGAGGGGAGTAAGACACAGGAGAGTGTAGCGGGTGAACGTCATGTTATCCATGCCTCAATCGTCCCTACTCCGCTTATCGCAAATTTCGAACGAAGATTCAACGGCGGCATAGTTATTAAAGCCCAGACGGGGGTTCCAACAGCTAAGGATATCTCAGATTTGCTGCATGCAGCCCTTGTTACCTCTCCAACTCCCATTTGGGTTATTCAAGAAATAGAGGCGAATGTGTTCTTTGCCCATTGCAACGATGAAGATCTAGCCAAAGAGACGATAAGGGTTAAGGGGCTTGAAGGTAGAGACGCTCAGGGTTTAGAGTTTTTTGTGACGTTCAAATGGTGGAGTAGAGAGTTCGGAGCGTTGAAGGCGGAAGACTTCCCTCCTGTTTGGATTAGATTATTCAATCTTCCCCTTCACTGCTGGGTTAAATCGGGTTTTCAAAACATTGTTCGGCCTTTTGGGATGCTGATCGACATAGATAGGCAAACGCTGTTGCTATCGGCCAGGAAATTTGCGAGGATAAAGGTCGGCGTGGCGAACAAAGCTGATATCCCCTCCAAGATACTCCTCGAGTTCGACAACTACGTGTATGAGGTCAGAGTTATGGTCGAAGTCCAAAAAAATGTTTCTTTTAGAGGAGTACCGATGGCTCTGGAAAATCAAAGCACCAACGGTGGAGAAGACAAGCCAGAGGTGGACGATGAAGGACAGCCCCAGGATTCGAAGGGTTCGAAAGATCAAACGCGTGATACTCCTGCGCGTGGAAAAGTCAAAAGTTTCACGGGGTACACATCAGCCGAGCTACATCATAGAGATTCAAATTTTAGTCATAAAGAGCTTTTGACTGGGTCTAAGTCTAGTGCTGCTAGAGACAGTTGGCGAAAGTGTATTCCTGAGTCTATCCTACCCCTAGGCGATGGCGTGTCAGTGGGAAAGGAAGTACGTACTGCAGCTGAGGTGATTGCTAGCGGCGATGGGACTGGACGATTTTTCAAAAGGTCTAAGGAAGAGGGGGTTGTCGCATCGAAGTCTTCCTTGCCAGCTGGTATCTTGAAAGCAAAAGAGGTAGAGGGCCCAGATCTAGTTTCGTCTATGGGTCTTGTCCATGAACCATGGATGGGCTTTTCTAATGAAGATATAATCCTCTCGTTTAAGAACGCTGTTTGCTCTCTAATCAACTCCAAAAGTCGACAAGTTAGTGAAGGGTCCCTTGGTCATCTCGGTGCTGACTTCAGTCCCGATGCAGCCCCGGTGGGCGTAGTCACGCCAATTCACAACAAGCTCGACAGGGAGTCACAGCAGATGCAGCCACTAGATCGACGCCCCGTCTCGGACCACGCTTCAGAGGATGCTATTATTGGTGCATTAGATGGGATTCATGAGGATAACATCATCTCAGTAACAGATACAGATTGTGAAGATAGAGAAGCGAGAGGCAGTGTGGGTAGTTCATCGACCAAAAAGATCATGGAATACCAGAGAAAAGGCAAGAGACAGATGGTCAGCGAGGAGGGTCAGAACAACGATAGGAACGTGCTTCCAATGAAGGGACTCGAGCAGCAGGATATTGTCACGGCTGGGGAAGGTACCTCGTTTTTTAATTGCTCTGTTCTTAATTCGTTATCAGATGAGTCTTTAATTTATTTCGCAAGTCTGTATGGGATAGCTATGGGTCACTCTAGGGAGGAACAACTCTTAAATTTAGCTATTATTAGAGAGAACACCAGATTTGGTAGGAAGTGATCTCCAGGGCCTTTTAGTTGGGTGGGGGGGGGCTTTAGATGCATAATCGTTGTTTAATGGTATACATCTTTTGGAACGTTAGAGGGATGAGGCAAAGGCTTAAAAAAAGAGCGATAGGAGTCACTATTAGCAAAATTCACCCGGACATTTGCGGCTTTCAAGAAACGAAAATTGAGTTTCCTTCTGACGAGGAGTTCTGCTCTATGAGGGGATTGGCAGATTTCCACTGGAGATTCAAGCCGGCTAGGGGTTATTCGAGTGGGATTGCGGTAGGGGCAAGTTCGAAGATGTTTGAGATCGTCGACGAATACATCGGGATCTTCTCGGTGTCGATTAGAATTCGTAGTAGAAACGACAATTGTCTCCAGACTGTTACAAGTGTCTACGGCCCGTACGACAGTAGATTGCGTAAGGACCTTTGGACGGATCTTAGTGTCATCAAGGCTAAATGGGGGGGAGCTTGGATATTAGGCGGAGATTTTAACATCACTAGATTCCAGGATGAACATAGAGGAAGAGGCCATAGTCAGGTGGAGCGAGACTCCTTCAACAAGACGATAGACTCCTTAGATTTATTAGAATTAGAGATGGCCGACAGGAAATTCACTTGGTCGAACCAGCAGCGGATTCCTACTCTAGTCAAGCTGGATCGGGTTTTGGTGTCGCACGACTGGGAGCAGGCACATCCCTTAGCTAAGGTCAAATCGGCTATTCGATATACCTCCGACCACCTGCCATTGGTTATCGACTGTGGGACTAGTGGTAAGAAGCAAATCTTTAGGTTCAAGTTCGAGAAAGCTTGGATTCTATGTGAGGATACTCGTCAAATCATTCTTGACTCATGGATAGCCAGCACTAAGCAAACGTCCGCAGTCGATATCTGGGTTGAAAAGACTAGGCGCCTTAGAAGGCATTTAAAATATTGGGCTCGAGAGAAAGCGCGTCACATCAATCTTCAGAGAGATGAGCTAGCTAGTGGTATCGCCAGGATGGAAGCTGTTCAAGAAGATAGGGATCTGAGCGAGGCAGAGAGAGACGAACTAGCTAGTCTAAGGTTGGATCTGCAGCATATAGCTAAGATGGAGGAAATGTACTGGCAACAGAGAGCAAGGATCCAATGGCTTCAAGAAGGAGATGCTAACACAAAATACTTTCACAGGATGGCTAATGGTAGACGTAGACATAATCACATCACAGGCATCTACGTTAACGGATCGTGGACGGAAAAAGAAGATCTCATTAACGAGCATTTAGATCGGGTTTATCATGAGTTTTTAGGTCGCAATGTTGAGGGCAGATGCACTTTGTCCCGAGACATGTGGGGGTCATCCCGTTTAGACGGCAGTGATGGTATCGAAGGGAGCTTCGAAGAATCAGAGGTCTTAGACGCTATTAAGAGTCTGGGTCAGGACAAGGCACCAGGCCCGGACGGACTGCCGATTTTTTTCTATAAGACCTATTGGAGCATTATCAAACAGGATCTCATGAATATCTTCCACGATGTCTATGCAGGAAGGACTAACTTGGACCGTATAAATTACGCTACAATCGTCCTGGTCCTTAAGAAAAGCGAAGTGGTTTCTCAGGATGATCTTAGACCCATTAGTTTACTTAACGGATCTTTCAAAATTATAATGAAGGTGTTGGCTCAAAGACTTACTCCGCACCTGAACGACATCATCGACCATTCCCAAAGCGGCTTCATCGGGGAGAGGGATATTATGGATAGCATTGCATCTGCCCACGAGATCGTTTACAGGGGTCACAAAGCTAAAGCGGAAGGTTTCATTCTTAATTTAGACTTCCAGAAGGCCTACGATTCGGTATCTTGGGACTGTGTGGAAGAAGCCCTAGCCCTTAAAGGCTTTGGCCCTAAGTGGAGGTCATGGATGAGCATGTGTATTCGGGGTGGCAAATCGGCTATACAAGTTAACGGGTGGCAAGGAAAAGAGATCGTCTGTAAACGGGGGCTGAGGCAAGGGGACCCCCTTTTGTCACTCCTGTTCGCCATTGTGGCGGACGGGCTGGCAGAAATGATCAGAAGGGCCAATGAAAACAGATTAATCTCAGGAATCCAGATAAAGGGTATTAGTGTACCTTTGACGATCCTCCAATATGCGGATGACACAATTCTTTTTGGAAAAGCTACGGTGGAAGAAGCTAAGGCCATGAAAGCGGCGTTGGTCTGCTTCCAAGGATGGTCTGGCCTTAAGGTGAACTTGGCTAAAACCAGTATCATTCCTATGATAGAGCTTGAGCCTAATCTCATTAAGAATATCTCCGATTTATTCGACCGTAAGAATAGTAATTTCCCCATGAAATATTTGGGAACCCCGATTAGACCAGGGGCCCTTCTTAGGGAAGATTGGGACCCTCTTATCGCAAAGATCCAAAAGAAGTTGGCTGGGTGGCAAAGTAGGTTCCTTTCTCTAGGAGGTAGGATCATTCTGTTAAACTCGGTCATCAGCGCGATCCCGCTATATCTCATGTCCATCTTCGAACTTCCAAAGTGGGTCATCAACAGAATTGACAAGCTCAGAAGACGTTTTTTATGGAAGGGTTCAGACGAGGGGAACAATGGATTCAACTTAGTTAAATGGGGAAGAGTTTGTAAGAGAAGAGAGTTCGGGGGTCTGGGTATCATGGATCTTCATGACATGAACAAAGCCCTGCTTAGTAAATGGTGGTGGAAAATTATCAACAATCACAAAGGGTGGTGGAGCTACTCTTTTGCTCAATGCCGGAAGAGACGGAAATTTCGCTATGGAGGGAAGAGTAAATCAGCTAAAGTCTCCCAAATGTGGAAAGGAATCTCAAAGTTTGGAGAGATCTTTCACGCCAACACTAGATGCAAAGTCGGTAACGGGCTGAATACCAGATTCTGGAAAGACAAATGGTGTGGGCCGACCACACTTCAAAATCAATTTCCTAAGGCGGCTGAGGCTACTATTAATTTAGATCTGACAGTGGCTGATGTCAGGAGAAGGGGGAAACTCAGCTTCAGAGTCGCTCAGAATATTACTGCGGAGAGCGTGGCCCAATTCGAAACTATGAACAGATTAATCCTTCAGGAAGTGGGTCAGGGTGATATGTCTGAAGATTACAGATGGTGGGACAGAGAGCATTCGAAAAAATTTTCGGTGTCGTCTATGTACAAGTGGATCAACGATGGTGGCACTAAATGCCCGGTTCAAGCGGTCATATGGGGGGCCCAAGTCCCATTCAGGGTCAAAGTTTTCTGCTGGTTGACCTATAATAACGCGATTTTATCGAAAGCAAACCTTAGAAAGAGAGGCATGCCGATTGACATCAATTGTGGGAGGTGTTCCAATGCAGTCGAAGACGTCAATCATATTTTTTTCGGTTGTCCTAGAGCTAGGATGTCCTGGGAGATTGTTAGTAGGGGCTTTGGGTGTAGCCATGTTCCTTTCTCTTCTACTGATATTTGGGGGGCTTTTAGAGAAGATTTCATTAAATTAGATGATAGGAGGGCTTGGGACATTGCTGTAGCTGCTTTAATTTGGAACCTATGGCTAGAGAGAAATGATCTTGTTTTTCGTAATGTTTCGTACAGATTTCCCCTTTCTATGCATAAAATTTTTATTCTTATTCATGATTGGGCAGGGGCTCAGGAGGCCGCAAAGAGATATCGGATCGCGGAGGGAGAGTAGTTGCCTTGGCGGAGGCATGTGGTTTTTGGGGTTGGTATCTTGCTGTTCGGTTGGAACCGGTGATGGATTCAGGGGTAGTTTTTTTTGCTCTAGGTTTTCTCCCTGGTTATGTATCTTTTCTTTGTTTGGTTTTCTTTTGAACTCGAGTAGGTTCGAGTACTTGTGTTGCTTCGTGATGCCTGGAGCACACGGTTTTAATTATGTTGTACTACTTTGTTTCGTTACTGCTTATTAATGAAACGATGACGGGAGTCATCTTTTATCAACAAAAAAAAAAAAAAAATGCGTTAGATAGTGGTCTAGGGCGAAGTACCAAACTTATAATGTAAACTCATCAGACACTTTGACCTAGCTAGTAGAATGCCTCGAAATAAGATTTTGACCGAACTGGGGTAAAGCTATGGAACTTGAAAGATTTTAAATCTGGTAAAAGACGTAGTATATATGTGCAAGTGCAATCCAATTTCAGTAGAGCTATGAGAAGGAATGCCAAGTTTACATTGTTAAATGTATGTATATATACTTCTCATTAATGGTATATTGATATATGACCATTAACTTTGTCGTATTGTTATATGAATATTCTTTTGGAGAAACAATGCCAAGTTTACATTGAGATAGGTCAGACCCGACGAGATACGTGCACAGGCCCATCGGTTGGTTTGGATCTGGTGAACAAAGTAGACACTCACACTGGTATAGTTGCTTTACTATTATATAAGTGAGTGAGGACCTAGGAGTTACCATATTGGCATGTGTATCTATGCTCATTCATTAATCAGAGTACTAGAAAGTAAGATGGATCATATCGGCCAGATGAGTGTAGCTCAAAATTAGGATTTTGAGGTTGATATATGTTAAAAGACTAGAAGATAAGAGGAGAAGATGAAATGAGGGAGAACAGTAGCAGTAGGAATTGCAACATTTTACCCTTACCAAATTTACAACCAACTTACAATTAGCAAGAAAATGTATCCAAGTTGGTGGGGGCAATGGTAGTCCGACAATTTTATTGTTTGTGCTCTACTTAAGATTAAAGAGGCTATATCAATATCGATGGTTTTATATGTAGTTACAGTGATGATCTTATCAAAACTGGCGCAGATGATTGTGATTGAGCAAGAGTCCCACCACTTATTCTACAAGTGGTTTGGGCTCGTTGGTTGGGGCCATTGAAAAAGAGTAGAAGAGTTTGGCCTCATCTTGGGGATTGTGATCGAGAATAGACAACGAAGAGCATGCATGAGAAGAAAAAAGCCGAAAAGAATAGTAGGCCTTCTTTCATATGCTATGAAATCGAAGTCTTTATTGACTTTGTGGTGGGGGGCTTCACTTGTTGTTACAAGCAGTTGCCAGTTTGAGGAGAAAAGGTTGAGCATCTAATGGCCTAGTTGCCCATACTCATCAACTCAGTTGCCTTGCCTTGTACACGTCTTTCTCTGAAGATGGCATGGTTCCTTGTGTGGTCCTCTCTCAGCTCCTTTGATGATGAATTATGATGCTCTCTCTTGTAAAGCTCGCCTTTTGTATCTCCCAACAGCTTGGTCCTGTATCGATATCCATACTTCAGAAGTTGATATTGATATTGATCAGCGAAAAGAATTTCAAAGATATTGAATGTGAGTGATGTTGCAATGCTTATCAATTTTTGCTTGGAGTTGAGATACACACCAAGTACCTATAAAAACAAAAAATGGAGAAGCAGATCTCAACATGGATCTACATGGGGGGTACTTGTCGAAGTTGGCAGTGGTATCACGGTGATGTACAATGAATCGAATAACAATGCCCTTGTTTATGTATGATGAGACGTCCGTGAAATAGGAGAATGATTAGTTATCAGAAATGTTCTTTTGCGTTTAATGGTTGCTGTATTCGTTTCATTTGCTTCTAATTAACGAAGCGTATATTTTGTTAGCCACACTTTTCTTTCTGAAAAGGATTTATGGATGCTTTTTTCCTTTCAGACGATTTAGTAATGTTCGTATCTTACTAAATGTGCATATTTAGTTGGCAATCTTGAGAATATTTGACATTATTCTTTATATAAGCTGAATAAGAGAGCTTATCCAACGCTATCATCAAAATGTGCCCATTTTTTGTGCTACTAAGCATCTTATGATTAGCATAATCTCATGCGCAAGGCCTAATCTTGACCAAATTCTCTAATATTCAGGTTCTCTACATATTTAATTTTTTTTTTTTGATAAAAGGGATGAAGTCATACGACTTCAGCCAAACTAGCATAAAAAAAGAGACAGCGTTCATACAGACGCACCCTAATAGGTGGCACCAGAGTCCCCAAAATATCCTCTTAAAGAGGAACAAAACCACCACCTCAACCACAAGTTTACCCAAAATAGAGAACATATAGTAGCAGACAAAAGAGAAACAGAAAAGAAAACATCAGAAATTAAGCCATTCCAGTCGACCCTGAACTCGACGACTCCTGATCCGCAGCAGATTGGAGATTATGAACCAGCAGAATTCCAGTCACCAACTCTTGGTGAAAATTGGACATATTAGAGATTGTGGCCAGAGTGTTGGAGACTAAAACATCCTCATCATCTTGATCATCTTGAACAGGAATGTCATCTTGAACATTAATGTCAGTTGGAGTATCATCATCATCATCAATTGGGATGGCTGTACTCGGGGATGCACCAGGGATCATATAACCAGACTGAGCAGCAGAAGAAGCAGCATTGTTACCAAACGGAGTGAAGCTTTTGCAGGCGTCCAGGAGAATATTCACCTCTGTCTTCATCTTTTTATTGGGGGGAAGAATATCTGTCCAAATAGAAACAAAATAACAAATGGAATCCAGGATCTTAACAATATCAACAGACTTCTTAACAAAAATACGATTATTACGCTCTAACCAAATGACCCAAATCAAGGCCATCATCGACATGTCCCAAAGGAGACGTTTTTTCTTTCTAATTCTCTTCTTCCTCCAAATACCCCACCAAGCCTTAATAGAAGGAGGAAATCCTCTAAATTTGAAGGCAACTTTGAAGATAAGCCAAATTTGTTTAACAAAAGGGCATCTCAAAAAAAGATGACAAGCAGATTCATTACCAGAGCCACAAAGAACACATTTTTGCCCTAAAGCTAAATGCCTCTTATTAAGATTATCAACAGTGAGAAGACGAGTGAGCCAAACAAGAATTCTAACTTTAAGAGACGCAACATTTTGCCAAATGAATTTATAAAAAGGACAAATCATACCCCCAGCATTCAGAAAATTATAAAATGATTTAACAGTGAATAATCCTGAACTAGTCCACCTCCAAATATTCTTGTCCTGAGGTTTCCAATCATAATTACTAATGAGATGAATAAGCTCATTCAAATCATGAGTTTGCTGAAGAGAAAGATTCCTACGAAATTCAATATTCCAAACTTTACCAAACCGATTGGTAGTATAAAGAGAAAAAACAGTAGCATTAGGAGAGCAAGCAATATTGAAAAGAGCAGGAAATCTCGATGATAGGCTGCAATCACCTATCCAAATGTCTGTCCAAAACCGAACATTTTTACCATCACCACAGATCTTCCGAATACCACATTTAAAAGGGGCTGCTGCTTTCCAAATACCTTTCCAAAAAGAAGAGCCCACAAAAGAAGGATTTTCATGAAAATCACTAAGTATTCTTCTACGAAAATATTTTCTTTTAACAACTCTAATCCAGACCTTATCTTCTGAGATAAGGCAATTCCAAAGCCATTTACCAAGAAGTGCAAGCTTTTGATGTCTAAGGTTAATAACACCTAAGCCACCCTCAGACTTTTGTTTGCAAACTCTTGCCCAACTCATAAGACATTTACCTTGATCAGAATTCAAAGATGAGCCAACCCACAGAAATCTCCTACGAAGAAGATCTATCTTCTTAATAACCCATACAGGGATATAAAAGAAAGACATAAGGTATAAAGGAATACTGGAAATAATAGAATTAATGAGGATGAGTCTACCAGCTCTAGAAAGAGTTCTACCAGCCCAACAATTAAGTCTCTTTTCAATTTTATCAATAACTGGATACCAATCTGATTTGTGCAAATTACCCATCCTAAGGGGGATCCCTAGATAATTGAGAGGAAAAGTACCAATAGGACAGTTAAAGAAAGCAGAGATTTCAACTTGTCCATTGTCATCCCCTCCAATCCACATACAAGATGATTTAGAGAAATTAATTTTCATACCCGAAACACTTTCAAAACAATAAAGAAGGAATTTAAGATTTCTAAGCATAATCCCATCACAAGAAGAAAAGAGAATAGTATCATCAGCATATTGTAAATTAAGAATACCTCTGAAAGAAGAAAAACCACCAAGACCTTGAATAAAACCATTGTCCCGAGCTTTAGACAACATACAATTGAAAACATCAGCCACAAGGACAAACAGTAAAGGGGAGATAGGATCACCCTGTCGAAGTCCTCTTTTACAAACAAATTTCCTACCCTCTGAATTATTAATAATGACAGAGGATGTGCCAGACTGAAGGCTACTAAAAATCCAATCAATCCATTTAGGACCAAAGCCTCTAGCAATAAAAACCTTTTTCAAAAAATTCCAATTTACTCTATCATATGCTTTTTCAAAATCAAGCTTCAAAAGAATTCCTTCAGAATGTTCTTTGTGAATGGAGTGAATAGTCTCTTGAACCACAGCTACACTATCCAAAATATACCTATCTTTAATGAAACCAGATTGTGAAAAACCAACCAAAGAACCAATCACAGTAGCAAGTCTATTTGCCAAAACTTTCATAATAATTTTGAAAATAACATTGAGAAGACTGATAGGTCTGAATTGGGAAACCTTATTGGCCCCAGGACATTTAGGAATAAGAATAATATGAGCATAATTAATTCTAGAGAAATTAAGAGAATTATCATAAAGTTCTTGGAACACACCCACAATATCATCTTTAAAGTCATTCCAGAATAACTTATAACAGAATGTAGGAATCCCATCAGGGCCAGGGGCAGAATCCATAGGGAGGTCACAAATTGCTTGAAAAATTTCATCTTCCAAAAAAGGTGCTTCTAAGCAATCCAGATTAATACGTTGAGAAGGGGGATATAATTGATTCCAATCAATATCAAGGAAATTAATTTGGACAAACTTGCCTTGTTACTTTTATGATGATAGATGTAATTGATAAGCAAGCATATCGCTGATGCTCGACTAATGACTTATCGTAAATGTGTTCTACGTGGACGGTGGACAAGAGCCAAGCAGAAAGATTCAGTCTAAAATTGAGCTCGTCTCATCTTTTTCTGTTGAGAGGGCATACAGCTAAATTTTCTATTGATTCTGTAATGTTTTGTGGGAGGCACAAGTTAACATCTCTAATGCTGGAGGTTGTACCATCTCTTCAATGCTTCGACTCTCTTCAAAATATTACCCTTTTTTTGCTAAATTACCTACCCAATTATACGCTAAAGGCTATGTTTAGTATTGTTCGTGAACATAAATTCTTTGGCTTGTAAGTGTTGTTAGCTAAAACACTGTAAAGAAAAATATATATATATATAACTTTAATTTTTTGATAGAATTACTTTTTGATAAAAGTTGCTGTAGAATGTAGTGAGAACTGAGAAATAGTTCAAAATCTGCACTTTAAAAGTATACTTTTGGCTAAACAAACTTTTAATTAAGTTTATCATCTCAAGTTAGCAGATGAAGTAAAATTGGTTTCTCCACTTCTCTCAAGTTACAGGTATATTCTCTAAAAAGATTTTATACGTGCCTTCCCAAAATATATATTTTCTTCACATGTCCACCCTAAAACTTCACTTATATATATATATATATATATGAGGACAAGTGACTATGATAAGTTTGGTCAATTATGACTATATTCTGGATTTTTTTTGTAACAAAATTGGAGGGTAATAATTGCTTTTAAGTTCACATTCTTTCTCGAGATTGTCTCTGGTTGAGAGTGTCTGAGTAGATGAGAGAAAAAAAAAAAATTCCTCAAAATTTTCGATCAAAATTTTCATCACAAACTCAATAATAAAATAATTACAACAAAGAAAGAGAGCTTTAATAAGTAAAATTAACTACCATCGAAAGGAGGAAGGAAGGTAGAATGTCACATGTATTTCGTGTCAGTGATGGGTATCAACCACTTTCTGAATAAAATGGGCAACAATTTTCATGATTGGGAACCAAACAAAAGACAATGAGAAAGATTTTAAGAAAAATGAAGTTTACATAAATGAAAAGCGAATTTCTTTGTACTATACTATCACACTGGAGAGAATGTAGATGATAGTGTTGTAAAATTTAAATTATAAACAGTACAAAAATAATAAATTAAATCAGAAAGAACAAGTACATTCTAAAAAAAAATTGCTAAGCACTTGTAGTTTTTTTGAGATACAAGCACTTGTAGTTGTGAGGACTAACAAAAGTTTGATCAAACATGGGATATAAATTTGAATAGGGATAACTCTCTTAAACATTTTCTATATTGGTTAGTTTCAGCAGAAATATATCGAACTAACCTGTAATAAGAGGCCATAGGTTTTGTTAAATGGTGCAGATGATAGAATTATCTTCCTGAAATGGTGGAAGATTCTAAAATTTCTCTCCTTTTTTAACCTTACTTCTTTCTCCTCTAAAGGGATAAAAAATATGAAAAAATGGGAAAGAATGTTTCCAATATTTCATTGGAAATATCAATATGCACAAAGTGAAATGCCCCTACTATCGCACAAGAACTCTGAAGTTGCATTATGGGTTGATGAATGTATTCTAACGAAATTGAAAAGAACAACGAGATGCTTAGACCCATTGTTGAAACTCTTTATATATGCATCATAGTATATATAAAGAACAGCGCAACTCAGAAAATAAGAAATAATTTTGACAGCGCAACTCAGAAAATAAGAAATAATTTTGAAGGAGGAAATGAGATTTAGTATGGTTTCAATTAATGTAAAGAAAGGCAACAAAATTGTAGGGTTCAGTTTATGAAATTCCAATATTTTTCTGCTGAAACCAAAGCTACATATAGTGCATGCACAAAATGTCATCAAGTGGTCAAGTAAACAACTAGGGTTTAACGATAGCTTGTTCGTTATACGTTGAAATCTATCACAAGCCTTCATTAGTACATTGGTCTACAATCTAATAAATCTCTTGGACACTAATCATGGCAAGGTAGGAAGTTCTACTTTATCAAAAGAAAAGAAACTAACTCGCCCATGATCGACAAAACAAAACTTCAAGTTGTAGCCTTCGCATCTTCTCCGGAGGTTTTCCACTTCTACTCTGGAGGGTGGGCTCTCCCTGCAAAAACAGTTGCAATTAAGTTGTCACAAATTAAAAATAATGGATTATAAATTTACAAAATTCAAGATGTCACATAGAAAATTAACATGTAAACATTAGAACTGAGGATAAAGATTTGGTACCGGAGAACAGAAAGTACAAAGCTTGGATCCCCAGGAGCAGATTTCCGAAAATTGCTGTTAGGCAAATACACATCAAAGATTGGCTTCATTTCAGTGATCTCCAGGGCTTTGAACCCATCATATATTTCTCCTTCAACTTCCTGGTTCGTTACTCTACTGCAATCTGATATGTTTTCTAGAGAGTTCGAACTGCAGCAAGTTTTGCTGCTCTTCCTAGTCCAAGGGGTACCATGGCGGCCAACAATATAACCAAGCGCCTTCAAATGCTTGAAAGCTTCAAAGGACTCCCAAGAACACCCGGCTGCTCCACTAGCAATTATCTTATAGATATCTTTCAAACTGAGTGTTTTTTCATCCGAACCTTTGAGAATCAATGCTCCTCTTTCAGCAAGAAACCTACAATTAGGATTTCAAAATTGAGTTATTTTGGGTTTTAACTAAGCAGACATGAAGAAACAAATACAGGAAAAGTTGAATCAATGCATCTAGGTTTGTCATATTCATCCGCCTAGTTGACGAGTGCAAGTACTCGACAAAAGGTGAAAACTTGAAGTTTGGATGCACTATCACTAGTATTAGAGAACCAAGCGAGCAATTAGTTGATGAAAAACAGAAAAAGGCATTTAATCACAGGGACATCTTTACAAGGTGTGCGGCAATTTAGTAATTTAGTTAGTTAGTACTACAGATTTCTAAGACTGCATTTCGAACACAACCTTAATAACTGTTCTATGCATGGATTAATTAATATCAAACTCTATGGAAGTGAAAATCTCGAAAATCAGACTATTTCAATTCAGAGAAAAAATAAAAGAAAAACAACAACGATTACCTGATAAATTGTGAAATCAATTTGCGGCGTCAAAGTACTCGAGGAGATGGGGAAAACACAATGAATTACAGAATCAAGAGTCAAGAGAATGACAAGAGAATGACATTTACTAAAATTGGCATCATTTCATGGTACACTAGGTGCAAAAGAAAGAAGCCATGTCTCAATTTATTTATTCCTCCGGTATGGTATAATATGTCTAAAGCCATCCAAGGTTTTAAGTCAAGTTTGAACATACAAACCTATATGTCTAATTGTCTAAAATCATTCACGACGCCGTGTTTGGGAACAAAGTTTAGATAACTAATGTTATCTTAATTTTGAGGTACAAGGCATGCTAACTTTGGTAGTCATACCCTTACCTCCATTTTAAAGTTATCTTCAAAGTTAAAAGAAAAATTAGGTAAGAATGTAGTTTAGATAACTATGGTTTCTTACTTTTTAATGTAAGAACTCCAAATAAGTCTCAAATATGACAAAGTTAGGATAATTATAGTTTTTTAAAGTAATGCGATAACTCCACCTAACTATACTTTGCTCCCGAACACAACCTCAAGGGTTAAAAAGTTGGGGACATATCTTTGGAATGGAGTAAACCAATAGGCAACGAACTACTTCATTTGTTCTATCAGATATCACGCACTGAATCTGAGCATCACGATTTCAATTCAATCGAAAAGTAAACTAACCCATTGGTCTAAATTCACGCAAGAACCATAAATAAACCTACAACAACAATTTCACTCATAATTCATAGAAAATTAGGTATACATACATGATCTCTTCAATGTGGCAATAGAGCTTCCCATCTCTAACGATCCCGGTCGTCGTCCACAAGCTCCCCTTCTTCTCTACCACCTCTCCCGTTCCCATCGCCTCATCCCACCGAGCCACCGATACCTCCTTCCTACAAAATTAAAATCCAATCAACACAAAACAAGACGCAACAAACACTATCATATTGGCATTTTATCAAACAGGTTGTGGGCAGTACCTGAATTGGAGCTTGGAAGTGTATGGCTTGGTACTGCTAATAGTAGAAACAAATGGGTTTCTATGATGCTCTTCCTCTTCTTCTTCTTCTTCTCCCTTCACTCGTCCTCTCATTGTTGATAGCTAAACGGATTTCGGGCACGTGCAGTTTATCTGGTGTTTTTCTTTTTTGAAATGAGAACTGGAGAAGAACTACAGAGTAGAGAATCAAACCCCTTTTTTTTGCTCTTTAAATAACTGAATCCATTGGGCTTTGATGGGCCTAATATTGCTGATTCAAAGTTTACTTGTAGATCCACTACATAATTTAGTGAACCAAACCCACTACCTATATGGGGATTAAAATGTAAATAATATTCGCTCTTATAATTGGAGAGTTGAGTTAATTTTTTAATTATTATTATTAGTTTTTCTTTTGAAGGAAACTAGAGAGTTGGGTTGTGTGAAAGAATTTCATGTTAGGAACTCGAGTGATCGTTCTCTAGTTGGAGGTGTTGGTCCAGTTGGGACTAACTTGATTAATTGGTCAGGCAACTTTTTCGATTAATACATATGAGATTCTTCAACAAATATATCCATATTGAGAAGCGATTATCTCACTATTATCAATCCAGATTATATATCCATATTGACGAACAAGACGTTATTCAATATTATGCAGTTTATCATGGCATCACCAATAGAAGGTATTCGTCATATATTTCGTGAAGGAAAAAAGACCATAAATTATAGACTGACTTGTAAAAGCAACAAATCTTGCAGATAGTCATAAATTTAAGTGATTATTTAAGCATAATTAAACTCTGGCATTTGCTAGAGCCGTTCAACATCGGGGAGCATAGTTGTTTTTTTACTTGAATTCAAAATCATCAACTTACAAATCTCAACCATACATTTAAAATTCTAATTTATGTTTGCCACTCACTTAAACTGAAAAGATTTTTCATAATAATAATGATAATAATAAATCAAGGTCCATTGCACGTGCACCTTGTAAATATCAGTCTCACAACGTGGGCCTCAAAAAGGCCCAAAAAGTAATTGCTGATTGCTTCGTACTACTGTTGGGCCCGAAAAAACTAAAAAACTAACTCCTGTAGTCTGCCCATTATAACCACCCTCCCTTCCAAGCAGCTCCTCCTTCCTTCCTCCTATAAATACCCCCCCCCCCTTTTCCCAAACCTCAAAATCCTAACACAAAAATCAAGAAAAACTCTCATACCCGCGGTTTCTCGTCTCCTCAGTTTCGCGATGCATCCATCTCCAACCTCTGATTCTAGAACCTCGTTTCTACCTCCATCGGTCCATATCAAGAACCTGCAGCTATGGCGATGGCGATCTGGATTCTTGACGTCTGGTTGCAGCGATGGACGACGATTTCGGTGATGTTGCGTTCGTGTCTGAGGAGAGCGATGTGGATCCGTACTATGTGAAGTATTCGAGCGAGGATGAGAGCCATGTGGAAATGGTGGTGAGTCTAAATGGGGATTTGGATTTGTCGTTGAGATGGGAGTGTAGGAGGGGGAGGGGGCGCGATGATGGTGTCGGCGCATCGGTTTGCGGCGATACAGAGAAGGCATCGGAAGAGGAGGTAACTTTTCTAAGCTTGATTTAGTGTTTTTATGTGAAAACAAGATATGACGTGGTAGGATAATGGTACAAGACACTAGAATAAACATAGTTTTGTTGATCAAGACAACAAGATGATGTGGCTGAGTTTTTGTTACATAATGTGATATGACATATTTTGAAAAACTGGTTTAAATTTTGAAATAGATAGATTTTGTTGATACCTATGTCTGACACGACATTGATTCCAAATAGAAGTGTTTGTGTTTCATTGGAATTGGGAGATATGGGATAATGCAAGTAATAAATGTACTATTTTTTATTTTTGAAATTATGGAAACGGATCTAAGAAGCCTCAATAAATAAACGTACTATATGATGTACTACATTATATTGATGATCAACTATTGGTGATGTGTCACAATCTCCATTAGTCCATTACACTATATATTTTTTTCGTTGGCATAATTTGATATAGGATACTGAAAGTAACATACACACTACGTTTGTGCACTAGATTAACATGGTGATCATTATACGTGATGTCGCATGATCTTCATTCCATAATGTGACCCCTACTAAGGTTAAAGCTTTCATGTGGTTGGTGCTGAATAACGCGGTCCTCAGCAAGATGAACTTGAAGAGGCGTAATTTCTCATTAGACGTTATCTGCCAACGGTGCAACCTAAGGGAAGAAGACACAAACCATATTTTTGTTCTGTGCCCGAGGGCTAGACTAACTTGGGAATTCTTGGGGTTGGGGTTTAACACGATGCTGACCCCTAACCAGATCGATGATCTGTGGGGATCATGGAGAAATACTAACATTAGGGAGGATCTTAGGGAGTCTTGGGATACAATTATGGCGGCTAGCCTGTGGATTCTATGGCTGGATAGAAATGATATTTGCTTTCGTAATATTCATTGTAGATTTCAAGTTATGCTTCATAAGATTCTGGTTCTAATAGATTCATGGACAAGTCATGCAGCAGTGAAGAAAAGATTCCAGTTGGAGGAGGCTAAGTAGTTGGCAGTGATGCTTCTTTGGCTTCCGACAGGGGTGATCATGTCGTCTCTCCTATTTTGGTTTGGTTGGGTGCTGTAGTCATTTGGCAGTTGTTGCATCTTTATTTTCAGTTTGGTTTATGTTGTGGTGTTTGATTTTAGCTTGGCTTGTAATATTTGGGACTTCTTGTTTATCATTAATGAAACAGGTGACATTATGTCACTTTTAAGTATAAAAAAACATCTTTACAAGGTGTGCAGCAATTTAGTAATTTAGTTAGTACATACTTCTAAGACTGCATTTCGAAAACACAAACTTAATAACTGTTCTATTCATGCATGAATTAATATCAAACTGTATAGATTTGAAAATCTCGAAAATCAGACTATTTCAATTCAGAGAAAAAAATAAAAGAAAACAACAACGATTACCTGATGAATTGCGAAATCAATTTGCGGAGTCAAAGTACTCGAGGAGATGGGGAAAACACAATGAATTACAGAATCAAGAGTCAAGAGACTGACATTTACTAAAATTGGCATCATTTCATGGTACACTAGGTGCAAAAGAAAGAAGCCATGTCTCAATTTATTTATTCCTCATGTATTGTATAATGTATGTCTAAAGCCATCCAAGGTTCTAAGTCAAGTTTGAACATACACCTATATGTCTAATTGTCTAAAATCATTCACGATGTCGTGCTTGGGAACAAAGTTTAGATAACTAATGTTATCTGAACTTAGAGGTACAAGGCATGCTAACTTTGGTAGTCATACTCTTACCTCCATTTTAAAATTATCTTCAAAGTTAAAGAAAAATTAGGTAAGAATGTAGTTTAGATAACTATGGTTTCCCACTTTTTAATGTAAGAACTCCAAATAAGTCTCAACCATGTCAAAGTTAGGATAATTATAGTTTTTTACAGTAATGTGATAACTCCTCCTAACTATACTTTGCTCCCGAACACAACCTTAAGGGTTAAAAAGTTGGGGATATACTTGGAATGGAAACGAACTACTTCATATGTTCTATAAGATATCACGCACTGAATCTAAGCATCACGATTTCAATTCAATCGAAAAGTAACCCAACCCATTGGTCTAAATTCACGAAAGAACCATAAATAAACCTACAACAACAATTTCACTCATAATTCATAGAAAATTAGGTATACATACAGCATCTCTTCAATGTGGCAATAGAGCTTCCCACAAGCTCCCCTTCTTCTCTACCACCTCTTCCGTTCCCATCGCCTCATCCCACCGAGCCACCGATACCTCCTTCCTACAAAATTAAAATCCAGTCAACACAAAACAAAACGCAACAAACACTATCATATTGGCATTTTATCAAACAGGTTGTGGGCAGTACGCCAGTACCTGAATTGGAGCTTGGAAGTGTATGGCTTGGTACTGCTAATAGTAGAAACAAATGGGTTTCTGTGATGCTCTTCCTCTTCTTCTTCTTCTCCCTTCACTCGTCCTCTCATTGTTGATCTATAGCTAAACGGATTTCGGGCACGTGCAGTTTATGTGGTGTTTTTTTTGAAATGTGAACTAGAGAAGAACTACAAAGTAGAGAATCGAACCTTTTTTTTGCTCTTTAAATAACCGAATCCATTGGGCTTTGATGGGCCTTATATTGCTAGTTCAAAGTTTACTTGTAGATCCGCTACATAATTTAGTGAACCAAACCCACTACCTGTATACAACAACAACAACAACAACAAAACCTTTTTCCCAACTAGTTGGGATTCGCTACATGAATCCTGATTTTCCATTCTGCTCGGTTTAGCGCAATATCTTCTGTAAGGTCACAAATCCACTACCTGTATGGAGATTAAAATGTAAATAATATTCGCTCTTATAATTAGAGAGTTGGGTAACTTTGTTTTTTTTTTCTTTTGAAGGAAACTAGAGAGTTGGGTTATGTGGAAGAATTTCATGTTAGGAACTCGAGTGATCGTTTTTTAGTTGGAGGTGTTGGTCCAGTTGGGACTAACTTGATTAATTGGTCAGGTAACTTTTTCGATTAATACATATGAGATTCTTCAACAAATACATCCATATTGAGAAGCGATTATCTCACTATTATCAATCCAGATTACATAATGACGAACAAGACGTTATTCAATATTATGCAGTTTATCATGGCATCACCAATAGATGGTATTCGTCATATATTTGGTGAAGGAAAAAAGACTACAAATTATAGACTGATTTGTAAAGAACGGCAAATCTTGCAAAACGTCATAAATTTAAGTGATTACTTAAGTAGATTTGGCATTTGCTAGAGCTGTCCAACATCGGGGAGCATAGTTGTTTTTTTTTACTTGAATTCAAAATCATCAACTTACAAATCTCGACCATACATTTAAAATTTTAATTTATGTTTTCCATTCATTTTAACTGAAAAGATTTTTCATAATAATAATAACAATAATAAATCAAGGTCCATTGCACGTGCATCTTGTAAATATCAATCTCACAACGTGGGCCTTTTGAGGCCCAAAAAAGTAATTGCTAATTGCTTCGTACTACTTGTGGGCCCGAAAAAACTAAAAAACTAAAAAACTAACTCGTGTAGTCGGTCCATTATAACCACCGTCCCTTCCAAGCTCCTCCTTCCTCCCTCCTATAAATACTCCCCCTTTCCTCAAACCTCAAACCTCAAAACCCTGACACAAAAATCACGAAAATCTCTCATGCCTTCAACTTCTTGTCTCCTCAGTTTCGTGATCCATCCATCTCCAACCTCCAATTCAAGAACCTCGTTTCTACCTTGATCGGTCCATATCAAGAACCAGCAGCCATGGCGATGGCGATGGCGATCGCGATCTGGATTCTTGACGTCCGATTGCAGCGATGGACGACGATTTCGGCGATGTTGCGTTCGTGTTTGAGGAAAGCGATGTGGATCCGTACTATGTGACGTATTCGAGCGGGGATGAGAGCCATGTGGAAATGGTGGTGAGTCCGAACGGGGATATGGATTTTGATTTGTCGTTGAGAGGGGAGTGTAGGAAGGGGGTGCCGGAGGCCGCGATGATGGTGTCGGCACATCGGTTTGCAACGATACAGAGAAGGCATCGGAAGAGGAGGTAACTTTTTTGAGCTTTATTTAGTGTTTTTATGTGAAAACAAGATATGTCGTGGTAGGATAGTGGTACAAGACACTAGAATAAACATAAATTTGTTGATCAAGACAACAAGATGATGTGGCAGAGTTTTTGTTACATAATGTGATATGACATATTTTGAAAAACTAGTTTAAATTTTGAAATAGATAGAGTTTGTTGATACACGACATTGATTCCAAATAGAAGTGTTTGTGTTTCATTGGAATTGGGTGATATGGGATAATGCAAGTAATAAATGTACTATTTTTTATTTTTGTAATTATGGATAAGGATCTAAGGAGCCTCGATAAATGAAGCGTACTATATGATGTGCTGCATCAACTTGATGATAAACTATTGTTGATGAGACACAATCTCCATTAGTCTATTACACTACATATGTGTTTCGTTGGCATAATGTGATGTAGGGTAGTGAACACACTACATTTGTGCACTACATTAACATGGTGTTCATTATATGTGAAGTGACATGATCTTCATTCCATAATGTGACCTGACAAGTTGAAATATGCAAAATTTTGACAAACTACTTTGAAGTAGTTATTATTGCGTCATATACCCTATATACTTATGTTTGAGACAAGTGTTTGACAAGACATGGCTTCCAAACAGGAATGTTTGTACTTCACAGAAAGTATATTATATAGGATAGTGAAGTAAATCTAGTATTCAAAGGTAGCACAATGATTAGTGTTGTTCCTTAGTAGTTGAATTGAGTAGGCTTTTAGCAACAAAATGTGGATGCTTAAAAACAACCATATCTATACAACTTCTGCCTTTCTACTGTTTCCAAGTGAATTGTATTAGAGTAAATTATCCATTTTACTGTGCTCCATTTACAAAAGCACCGTATGTTGGAAGAGTCTTCAGAATCTCCCCATGAACTATTGTTAGTAGATAGTTGCATACACTCTCACAACTCTAGTTTTTATTTAAAATGCAAATTTACTATTATTTTCTTCCTATAAGCCCAACCTTAAATGCTAGCTCCACCAACGTTCAATTTCCATATTGTCTTCACAGTATCAAGATTCGGTATTGGATCTCATACGAGACAATTTTGATATTGGTAACCTGAAAATCAAAAGTATCGGTAGTCTTGTCTGGGAGTCTTCTGGTTTCGTGGTATCGGTAAATTTTAAGTGATAAAAAAATCTTCTCATGTATTCATAATAGAACACATTTGTACATGCCCCATACCAACAATATATAACCCAAAAATAAATTAAGTGATTAATTTTAAGTGGATGAATGATGATTAGAATAATTTTGACTTAAAAAAAAATAAATTGATATTCATTTAAGTGGGTTAGTTGTAGTGTTGTAAAAAATACAATTCCAACTCTAATTATAGCAGTGGAGAATAAATAAAACATAACTTTATTTTTTGCATATTTTGAGTAGAAACAATTAAGCAGTGGTAAGTGTATTATTTTTTCCCACCACATCATGGAGTCTTGCAATGTGTAAGTAATACAAAATTAGTAAATGTTCCAAAAAACCCTAAATACTAAATTAGTAAAACAAAATTAGTAAATATATTCATCAAAGTTCACTATATTTAGAAAAAAGAAAAAGAAAACCAATGTTCAAATCCTCGAACCTATCTCCCTTCAATTGTAAGGGAGTCGATGTAACGGGGAAAATTCATTGCTCCTTTTAAATGGACGACTGAGATATCACTTTTTCTTTCATCACTGTTTAATTCAAGCTAAACCCTAGCCACCACCCTTTTCATCCAAAACACATTCTCTCTTCTATCTTTCAAAAAGAAAAATAAATCCCCTTTCTCAAAGAGACATTAAGGTACATGGGTTTAAGAGAAGATTTTGCAAGCTGAAATTTGTCAAATTTTCAATCCTAAGGTCACTTTAGTGTTTTTTTATACCTTTAATGATTTTTTTAATTATAGATTACACCTTTTTCTACTCCTTACCTCACTTGAGTTTCAGTGAATTTTGGTGCATTTTTCAGCCAATCCTACCAATATTTTTGCATATCTCAGCTGCTTCTTCAAAATTTCACTTACTTCCTATAGTTTTAAGTATTATTGTGTAACAACAAATTCATTTCATCATTTACTAAAGAGTCTTCTTGGCTTATCTGTCATTGAAGTTTTAGTGTCAGTAAGGCTTGTCTTCTTGGCTTATTTTTTTGCCCCAAAGAAGAAGTGATTCAACGTGTTTTTTGTAAAACTACAATGCGAGTTTATTTACAAATGTAACTTGTAAGTGTAACTGTGTAATTGTAATTTTTGTTACAAATTGTAATTATGTAAGTTATAATTTTTGTACCACTTATTGTAATTTAGTTTTCACCACTTCTCTACTATTTATTTGAAGTGTATAGATAATCCTTTATTCCTAACAAAAGCAACTGCTAAAGTGCTAATAGAAGAAGAAACTAACATGAAGTTGAACTACGAAAAGAGTTTCCATTACTTACTGTTGAACATGCTTTTAATCATCATCACCACAAACCTTCGCCTAAGTAAGATAAATTAGCTCGGATAATAGTCTTGCAACTACACTCATATTGGCATACTCTTCCCCCCCCCCCCAAAAAAAAGTATCTAGATTAAGTCACGAACGAAGACAGAGAATCCCCGCTCCTCCTACTCTATTCTTTCTCTTATCGCTTCTGACTCTTTCACTAGTGCACCAATAATCTCAAAGGCACTGCTACTGTTTAACTACTGCACCAATAATCCACCATAATCCACAATAAGTTTAAGGCATCTCATTTAGTATTGACCTTTCATTTAGTCTTTCACTAGTGCACCAATAATCCACAAATCACAATCAACAAACTAAAGCACTGCAACATGCTTTTAAAGAAAAAGCTGTTAAATAAAGAAGAAAAGGTAATCAACGAACTAAAGCACAATCAACAAAATAAAGAAGAAAAGCTAATTCTAAAAGAAAGCATAAACTAAATAAATAAGGGAAAAAGAAGAAAAAAAAACCTGATAATAGAGCCGTCGACCGTGCTTCGTCGCCGTCGACCGTCGAGCTTCGTCCGTCTGATAATTCGCTGTCGACCCTCTTTCCTGTCAACTGTCTTGCTGCGTCGCCGTCGAGCCCGAGTTGCGCCACCTGGAGTGCTTCGCTGTCGACCGTAGTGCTACGTCGCCGTCGCCGTCGCCGTCGCCGCCAAAGAGCAGTTGAGAGGAGGGGAAGATGGGATTGAGGAAGAGGAGTGGAGAACTGGAAATTGAGAAGTTACTCAAGTTAGGGTTTGAGATTGAAGAGGCGGATTTGGGAATGAACGGGTTTAGAGAGTTATTAGAGGTGTTAAATGGGCTGGGTCTTTCTCTTCCCGTATCCATACCGTACCCGATCTGTATCCATCCAAATGTAACTGTGGGATACGCTGGTAGCCGTATCCCGTACGTATCCCTCCATATCGGATACGTACAGGATACGGGTACGGGTGCCTACGCGAAGTATCCGCTGTAGTAAGTATGTTCGTACCCGATCTGTATCCATCCAAATGTAACTGTGGGATATGCTGGTAGCCGTATCCCGTACGTATCCCTCCGTATCGGATACGTACCGGATACGGGTACGGGTGCCTACGCGAGAAGTATCCGCTGTTTTTTTTTGATGAGAGAAGTATCCGCTGTTAAGCCTGTAAGTATGTTTGAAGCGTTGGCTGTGATAGTTCAGGTACACTCTCTCTTGTACTTTTTATCAATTCCTTTTTTTATTATGTTTACTTTATGCCTGATAGAATTTGGAAACTCTCTTACGTTTTATCTTTCTCCCTTTTTATTAAGTTTAGTTTATGCCTGATTGAACTTTTGTTGTCTTATCATTTTTTTTTGAACTTTTTTGATTAAAGGATGACCTCGTCATCACTACATTAATAAACAATTAACAAAACAAAGTAGAGCTAATTACAAATACTTCATATCCTTAGAGCATCCACAGTACTTCAATGTAAAAAATGGCAAAATGCATATTGTTTTAATCCATTCCGACGAAACGCTGCAGTCGTCGAATGGTAAGAAAATGCATAATTTCGTTAAAAAAGAAATAGACAACATTATACAGCCGAAACATAGAAAAAAAATTAATAAAAAATACGGGATGTTTCGTCCCAAAGAGAAGAAAAAAATATCAAAATAACTGGATGTTTCGTTCGGATTTTTTTTTGCAAAAAAAATTTGCAAAAACAATTTTAAAAATAGTTTGTAAAAAATATTTGCAAAAAAAATTTAAAAAATTGCCAAAACAATTTAAAATTTTAGAAAATTATTTTTTAAAAAATAAATTGGATTGGGTCAAAACATGAGTCTTACATGAGACGAAACATCATGTTCATTCCCACCCTTAAATTCATTTAACCGGTTATTTTACTTGGTTTTTATTTTTTTTTTTTACTTCGTCCGATCCATTAAAAATATAATTAAATAATCATGTCAACTATTATGCATTTTGCTATTTCGAATGCTACTTTTCCCTTTCTACTGTAGCCCAATTGTCAAAAGAGTAATGCTAGAGCCACTACCAATTTCACTACATGCTAGAGCCACTACCAAAAAATGACAAAATAGCTCACGACTGTGTGCGCTACAGTAAAAAAAATTGACAAAAATAGCAAACAAACAAACAAACGAATGTGGATGCTCTTACATCCAAAACAAAGCATTTAAAACCGGAAACATAAAAAAAAGAAACAAAAAAAAGTAGAAAGTTAGAAAGTAAATAAGTAAAAATGCGTTAGATGAAGTGAAAATGGTTTACTCTAGAGCCCCTCCCTCATATCACATCCACAGTCGTTCTCCCACTCCCCCCCACCACAGGGATAGACGCCAGTCCCCTCCTATGACCAAGCGCTGTAGAGAAGATGTCCCTCGAGAAGGTGAGCGGAGGTGGAGGAGGAGCCCCATCGGAGATCACCGCAGAGTCTCTCCACCCCCCAGAAACAGGTTGGTCAGCACTGGTGAAGCCAGAGGTTCCCTCTCTCGTCAAAGACAACGCTGGGAGGAGGAAGAGGAGCACAAGCACTCGAAGAGATCGACCAGACGCGTCTACCATCCCACTGCTTTAGATGAGGGCAGCGCTAAGGTACGATCCTATGCGGATGTAGCTAAGGGTAAGTCCCCCGACGGCGACGAACATAGAGTTCGTCGACATTCCCCGTCTCCAGTTCGAGAGAGGCTAACGGCCAGAGAAGAGGACGGCGAGGAATGGGTACTCGTCAAGTCTAGGAAGCACAAGACTCCGGCAAGGGCTCACAGCGATTCTGAACAGTCTCGCATCGACGGGAAGCAGAACTGCCACAAATGCACACGTGCTGGTCATTCTATTAGCAAGTGCACCTTCGATTGGTTCTGTTACTTTTGTAGACGTTCAGGCCACATTTCTACAGCATGCCCCAAGCGCATCATAGCCTCTCCGATCACGTCAAAAGCTAAGACAGGAATGCAACCTTCGGCCTCTGAGGGGAGTAAGACACAGGAGAGTGTAGCGGGTGAACGTCATGTTATCCATGCCTCAATCGTCCCTACTCCGCTTATCGCAAATTTCGAACGAAGATTCAACGGCGGCATAGTTATTAAAGCCCAGACGGGGGTTCCAACAGCTAAGGATATCTCAGATTTGCTGCATGCAGCCCTTGTTACCTCTCCAACTCCCATTTGGGTTATTCAAGAAATAGAGGCGAATGTGTTCTTTGCCCATTGCAACGATGAAGATCTAGCCAAAGAGACGATAAGGGTTAAGGGGCTTGAAGGTAGAGACGCTCAGGGTTTAGAGTTTTTTGTGACGTTCAAATGGTGGAGTAGAGAGTTCGGAGCGTTGAAGGCGGAAGACTTCCCTCCTGTTTGGATTAGATTATTCAATCTTCCCCTTCACTGCTGGGTTAAATCGGGTTTTCAAAACATTGTTCGGCCTTTTGGGATGCTGATCGACATAGATAGGCAAACGCTGTTGCTATCGGCCAGGAAATTTGCGAGGATAAAGGTCGGCGTGGCGAACAAAGCTGATATCCCCTCCAAGATACTCCTCGAGTTCGACAACTACGTGTATGAGGTCAGAGTTATGGTCGAAGTCCAAAAAAATGTTTCTTTTAGAGGAGTACCGATGGCTCTGGAAAATCAAAGCACCAACGGTGGAGAAGACAAGCCAGAGGTGGACGATGAAGGACAGCCCCAGGATTCGAAGGGTTCGAAAGATCAAACGCGTGATACTCCTGCGCGTGGAAAAGTCAAAAGTTTCACGGGGTACACATCAGCCGAGCTACATCATAGAGATTCAAATTTTAGTCATAAAGAGCTTTTGACTGGGTCTAAGTCTAGTGCTGCTAGAGACAGTTGGCGAAAGTGTATTCCTGAGTCTATCCTACCCCTAGGCGATGGCGTGTCAGTGGGAAAGGAAGTACGTACTGCAGCTGAGGTGATTGCTAGCGGCGATGGGACTGGACGATTTTTCAAAAGGTCTAAGGAAGAGGGGGTTGTCGCATCGAAGTCTTCCTTGCCAGCTGGTATCTTGAAAGCAAAAGAGGTAGAGGGCCCAGATCTAGTTTCGTCTATGGGTCTTGTCCATGAACCATGGATGGGCTTTTCTAATGAAGATATAATCCTCTCGGTTAAGAACGCTGTTTGCTCTCTAATCAACTCCAAAAGTCGACAAGTTAGTGAAGGGTCCCTTGGTCATCTCGGTGCTGACTTCAGTCCCGATGCAGCCCCGGTGGGCGTAGTCACGCCAATTCACAACAAGCTCGACAGGGAGTCACAGCAGATGCAGCCACTAGATCGACGCCCCGTCTCGGACCACGCTTCAGAGGATGCTATTATTGGTGCATTAGATGGGATTCATGAGGATAACATCATCTCAGTAACAGATACAGATTGTGAAGATAGAGAAGCGAGAGGCAGTGTGGGTAGTTCATCGACCAAAAAGATCATGGAATACCAGAGAAAAGGCAAGAGACAGATGGTCAGCGAGGAGGGTCAGAACAACGATAGGAACGTGCTTCCAATGAAGGGACTCGAGCAGCAGGATATTGTCACGGCTGGGGAAGGTACCTCGTTTTTTAATTGCTCTGTTCTTAATTCGTTATCAGATGAGTCTTTAATTTATTTCGCAAGTCTGTATGGGATAGCTATGGGTCACTCTAGGGAGGAACAACTCTTAAATTTAGCTATTATTAGAGAGAACACCAGATTTGGTAGGAAGTGATCTCCAGGGCCTTTTAGTTGGGTGGGGGGGGGCTTTAGATGCATAATCGTTGTTTAATGGTATACATCTTTTGGAACGTTAGAGGGATGAGGCAAAGGCTTAAAAAAAGAGCGATAGGAGTCACTATTAGCAAAATTCACCCGGACATTTGCGGCTTTCAAGAAACGAAAATTGAGTTTCCTTCTGACGAGGAGTTCTGCTCTATGAGGGGATTGGCAGATTTCCACTGGAGATTCAAGCCGGCTAGGGGTTATTCGAGTGGGATTGCGGTAGGGGCAAGTTCGAAGATGTTTGAGATCGTCGACGAATACATCGGGATCTTCTCGGTGTCGATTAGAATTCGTAGTAGAAACGACAATTGTCTCCAGACTGTTACAAGTGTCTACGGCCCGTACGACAGTAGATTGCGTAAGGACCTTTGGACGGATCTTAGTGTCATCAAGGCTAAATGGGGGGGAGCTTGGATATTAGGCGGAGATTTTAACATCACTAGATTCCAGGATGAACATAGAGGAAGAGGCCATAGTCAGGTGGAGCGAGACTCCTTCAACAAGACGATAGACTCCTTAGATTTATTAGAATTAGAGATGGCCGACAGGAAATTCACTTGGTCGAACCAGCAGCGGATTCCTACTCTAGTCAAGCTGGATCGGGTTTTGGTGTCGCACGACTGGGAGCAGGCACATCCCTTAGCTAAGGTCAAATCGGCTATTCGATATACCTCCGACCACCTGCCATTGGTTATCGACTGTGGGACTAGTGGTAAGAAGCAAATCTTTAGGTTCAAGTTCGAGAAAGCTTGGATTCTATGTGAGGATACTCGTCAAATCATTCTTGACTCATGGATAGCCAGCACTAAGCAAACGTCCGCAGTCGATATCTGGGTTGAAAAGACTAGGCGCCTTAGAAGGCATTTAAAATATTGGGCTCGAGAGAAAGCGCGTCACATCAATCTTCAGAGAGATGAGCTAGCTAGTGGTATCGCCAGGATGGAAGCTGTTCAAGAAGATAGGGATCTGAGCGAGGCAGAGAGAGACGAACTAGCTAGTCTAAGGTTGGATCTGCAGCATATAGCTAAGATGGAGGAAATGTACTGGCAACAGAGAGCAAGGATCCAATGGCTTCAAGAAGGAGATGCTAACACAAAATACTTTCACAGGATGGCTAATGGTAGACGTAGACATAATCACATCACAGGCATCTACGTTAACGGATCGTGGACGGAAAAAGAAGATCTCATTAACGAGCATTTAGATCGGGTTTATCATGAGTTTTTAGGTCGCAATGTTGAGGGCAGATGCACTTTGTCCCGAGACATGTGGGGGTCATCCCGTTTAGACGGCAGTGATGGTATCGAAGGGAGCTTCGAAGAATCAGAGGTCTTAGACGCTATTAAGAGTCTGGGTCAGGACAAGGCACCAGGCCCGGACGGACTGCCGATTTTTTTCTATAAGACCTATTGGAGCATTATCAAACAGGATCTCATGAATATCTTCCACGATGTCTATGCAGGAAGGACTAACTTGGACCGTATAAATTACGCTACAATCGTCCTGGTCCTTAAGAAAAGCGAAGTGGTTTCTCAGGATGATCTTAGACCCATTAGTTTACTTAACGGATCTTTCAAAATTATAATGAAGGTGTTGGCTCAAAGACTTACTCCGCACCTGAACGACATCATCGACCATTCCCAAAGCGGCTTCATCGGGGAGAGGGATATTATGGATAGCATTGCATCTGCCCACGAGATCGTTTACAGGGGTCACAAAGCTAAAGCGGAAGGTTTCATTCTTAATTTAGACTTCCAGAAGGCCTACGATTCGGTATCTTGGGACTGTGTGGAAGAAGCCCTAGCCCTTAAAGGCTTTGGCCCTAAGTGGAGGTCATGGATGAGCATGTGTATTCGGGGTGGCAAATCGGCTATACAAGTTAACGGGTGGCAAGGAAAAGAGATCGTCTGTAAACGGGGGCTGAGGCAAGGGGACCCCCTTTTGTCACTCCTGTTCGCCATTGTGGCGGACGGGCTGGCAGAAATGATCAGAAGGGCCAATGAAAACAGATTAATCTCAGGAATCCAGATAAAGGGTATTAGTGTACCTTTGACGATCCTCCAATATGCGGATGACACAATTCTTTTTGGAAAAGCTACGGTGGAAGAAGCTAAGGCCATGAAAGCGGCGTTGGTCTGCTTCCAAGGATGGTCTGGCCTTAAGGTGAACTTGGCTAAAACCAGTATCATTCCTATGATAGAGCTTGAGCCTAATCTCATTAAGAATATCTCCGATTTATTCGACCGTAAGAATAGTAATTTCCCCATGAAATATTTGGGAACCCCGATTAGACCAGGGGCCCTTCTTAGGGAAGATTGGGACCCTCTTATCGCAAAGATCCAAAAGAAGTTGGCTGGGTGGCAAAGTAGGTTCCTTTCTCTAGGAGGTAGGATCATTCTGTTAAACTCGGTCATCAGCGCGATCCCGCTATATCTCATGTCCATCTTCGAACTTCCAAAGTGGGTCATCAACAGAATTGACAAGCTCAGAAGACGTTTTTTATGGAAGGGTTCAGACGAGGGGAACAATGGATTCAACTTAGTTAAATGGGGAAGAGTTTGTAAGAGAAGAGAGTTCGGGGGTCTGGGTATCATGGATCTTCATGACATGAACAAAGCCCTGCTTAGTAAATGGTGGTGGAAAATTATCAACAATCACAAAGGGTGGTGGAGCTACTCTTTTGCTCAATGCCGGAAGAGACGGAAATTTCGCTATGGAGGGAAGAGTAAATCAGCTAAAGTCTCCCAAATGTGGAAAGGAATCTCAAAGTTTGGAGAGATCTTTCACGCCAACACTAGATGCAAAGTCGGTAACGGGCTGAATACCAGATTCTGGAAAGACAAATGGTGTGGGCCGACCACACTTCAAAATCAATTTCCTAAGGCGGCTGAGGCTACTATTAATTTAGATCTGACAGTGGCTGATGTCAGGAGAAGGGGGAAACTCAGCTTCAGAGTCGCTCAGAATATTACTGCGGAGAGCGTGGCCCAATTCGAAACTATGAACAGATTAATCCTTCAGGAAGTGGGTCAGGGTGATATGTCTGAAGATTACAGATGGTGGGACAGAGAGCATTCGAAAAAATTTTCGGTGTCGTCTATGTACAAGTGGATCAACGATGGTGGCACTAAATGCCCGGTTCAAGCGGTCATATGGGGGGCCCAAGTCCCATTCAGGGTCAAAGTTTTCTGCTGGTTGACCTATAATAACGCGATTTTATCGAAAGCAAACCTTAGAAAGAGAGGCATGCCGATTGACATCAATTGTGGGAGGTGTTCCAATGCAGTCGAAGACGTCAATCATATTTTTTTCGGTTGTCCTAGAGCTAGGATGTCCTGGGAGATTGTTAGTAGGGGCTTTGGGTGTAGCCATGTTCCTTTCTCTTCTACTGATATTTGGGGGGCTTTTAGAGAAGATTTCATTAAATTAGATGATAGGAGGGCTTGGGACATTGCTGTAGCTGCTTTAATTTGGAACCTATGGCTAGAGAGAAATGATCTTGTTTTTCGTAATGTTTCGTACAGATTTCCCCTTTCTATGCATAAAATTTTTATTCTTATTCATGATTGGGCAGGGGCTCAGGAGGCCGCAAAGAGATATCGGATCGCGGAGGGAGAGTAGTTGCCTTGGCGGAGGCATGTGGTTTTTGGGGTTGGTATCTTGCTGTTCGGTTGGAACCGGTGATGGATTCAGGGGTAGTTTTTTTTGCTCTAGGTTTTCTCCCTGGTTATGTATCTTTTCTTTGTTTGGTTTTCTTTTGAACTCGAGTAGGTTCGAGTACTTGTGTTGCTTCGTGATGCCTGGAGCACACGGTTTTAATTATGTTGTACTACTTTGTTTCGTTACTGCTTATTAATGAAACGATGACGGGAGTCATCTTTTATCAACAAAAAAAAAAAAAAAATGCGTTAGATAGTGGTCTAGGGCGAAGTACCAAACTTATAATGTAAACTCATCAGACACTTTGACCTAGCTAGTAGAATGCCTCGAAATAAGATTTTGACCGAACTGGGGTAAAGCTATGGAACTTGAAAGATTTTAAATCTGGTAAAAGACGTAGTATATATGTGCAAGTGCAATCCAATTTCAGTAGAGCTATGAGAAGGAATGCCAAGTTTACATTGTTAAATGTATGTATATATACTTCTCATTAATGGTATATTGATATATGACCATTAACTTTGTCGTATTGTTATATGAATATTCTTTTGGAGAAACAATGCCAAGTTTACATTGAGATAGGTCAGACCCGACGAGATACGTGCACAGGCCCATCGGTTGGTTTGGATCTGGTGAACAAAGTAGACACTCACACTGGTATAGTTGCTTTACTATTATATAAGTGAGTGAGGACCTAGGAGTTACCATATTGGCATGTGTATCTATGCTCATTCATTAATCAGAGTACTAGAAAGTAAGATGGATCATATCGGCCAGATGAGTGTAGCTCAAAATTAGGATTTTGAGGTTGATATATGTTAAAAGACTAGAAGATAAGAGGAGAAGATGAAATGAGGGAGAACAGTAGCAGTAGGAATTGCAACATTTTACCCTTACCAAATTTACAACCAACTTACAATTAGCAAGAAAATGTATCCAAGTTGGTGGGGGCAATGGTAGTCCGACAATTTTATTGTTTGTGCTCTACTTAAGATTAAAGAGGCTATATCAATATCGATGGTTTTATATGTAGTTACAGTGATGATCTTATCAAAACTGGCGCAGATGATTGTGATTGAGCAAGAGTCCCACCACTTATTCTACAAGTGGTTTGGGCTCGTTGGTTGGGGCCATTGAAAAAGAGTAGAAGAGTTTGGCCTCATCTTGGGGATTGTGATCGAGAATAGACAACGAAGAGCATGCATGAGAAGAAAAAAGCCGAAAAGAATAGTAGGCCTTCTTTCATATGCTATGAAATCGAAGTCTTTATTGACTTTGTGGTGGGGGGCTTCACTTGTTGTTACAAGCAGTTGCCAGTTTGAGGAGAAAAGGTTGAGCATCTAATGGCCTAGTTGCCCATACTCATCAACTCAGTTGCCTTGCCTTGTACACGTCTTTCTCTGAAGATGGCATGGTTCCTTGTGTGGTCCTCTCTCAGCTCCTTTGATGATGAATTATGATGCTCTCTCTTGTAAAGCTCGCCTTTTGTATCTCCCAACAGCTTGGTCCTGTATCGATATCCATACTTCAGAAGTTGATATTGATATTGATCAGCGAAAAGAATTTCAAAGATATTGAATGTGAGTGATGTTGCAATGCTTATCAATTTTTGCTTGGAGTTGAGATACACACCAAGTACCTATAAAAACAAAAAATGGAGAAGCAGATCTCAACATGGATCTACATGGGGGGTACTTGTCGAAGTTGGCAGTGGTATCACGGTGATGTACAATGAATCGAATAACAATGCCCTTGTTTATGTATGATGAGACGTCCGTGAAATAGGAGAATGATTAGTTATCAGAAATGTTCTTTTGCGTTTAATGGTTGCTGTATTCGTTTCATTTGCTTCTAATTAACGAAGCGTATATTTTGTTAGCCACACTTTTCTTTCTGAAAAGGATTTATGGATGCTTTTTTCCTTTCAGACGATTTAGTAATGTTCGTATCTTACTAAATGTGCATATTTAGTTGGCAATCTTGAGAATATTTGACATTATTCTTTATATAAGCTGAATAAGAGAGCTTATCCAACGCTATCATCAAAATGTGCCCATTTTTTGTGCTACTAAGCATCTTATGATTAGCATAATCTCATGCGCAAGGCCTAATCTTGACCAAATTCTCTAATATTCAGGTTCTCTACATATTTAATTTTTTTTTTTTGATAAAAGGGATGAAGTCATACGACTTCAGCCAAACTAGCATAAAAAAAGAGACAGCGTTCATACAGACGCACCCTAATAGGTGGCACCAGAGTCCCCAAAATATCCTCTTAAAGAGGAACAAAACCACCACCTCAACCACAAGTTTACCCAAAATAGAGAACATATAGTAGCAGACAAAAGAGAAACAGAAAAGAAAACATCAGAAATTAAGCCATTCCAGTCGACCCTGAACTCGACGACTCCTGATCCGCAGCAGATTGGAGATTATGAACCAGCAGAATTCCAGTCACCAACTCTTGGTGAAAATTGGACATATTAGAGATTGTGGCCAGAGTGTTGGAGACTAAAACATCCTCATCATCTTGATCATCTTGAACAGGAATGTCATCTTGAACATTAATGTCAGTTGGAGTATCATCATCATCATCAATTGGGATGGCTGTACTCGGGGATGCACCAGGGATCATATAACCAGACTGAGCAGCAGAAGAAGCAGCATTGTTACCAAACGGAGTGAAGCTTTTGCAGGCGTCCAGGAGAATATTCACCTCTGTCTTCATCTTTTTATTGGGGGGAAGAATATCTGTCCAAATAGAAACAAAATAACAAATGGAATCCAGGATCTTAACAATATCAACAGACTTCTTAACAAAAATACGATTATTACGCTCTAACCAAATGACCCAAATCAAGGCCATCATCGACATGTCCCAAAGGAGACGTTTTTTCTTTCTAATTCTCTTCTTCCTCCAAATACCCCACCAAGCCTTAATAGAAGGAGGAAATCCTCTAAATTTGAAGGCAACTTTGAAGATAAGCCAAATTTGTTTAACAAAAGGGCATCTCAAAAAAAGATGACAAGCAGATTCATTACCAGAGCCACAAAGAACACATTTTTGCCCTAAAGCTAAATGCCTCTTATTAAGATTATCAACAGTGAGAAGACGAGTGAGCCAAACAAGAATTCTAACTTTAAGAGACGCAACATTTTGCCAAATGAATTTATAAAAAGGACAAATCATACCCCCAGCATTCAGAAAATTATAAAATGATTTAACAGTGAATAATCCTGAACTAGTCCACCTCCAAATATTCTTGTCCTGAGGTTTCCAATCATAATTACTAATGAGATGAATAAGCTCATTCAAATCATGAGTTTGCTGAAGAGAAAGATTCCTACGAAATTCAATATTCCAAACTTTACCAAACCGATTGGTAGTATAAAGAGAAAAAACAGTAGCATTAGGAGAGCAAGCAATATTGAAAAGAGCAGGAAATCTCGATGATAGGCTGCAATCACCTATCCAAATGTCTGTCCAAAACCGAACATTTTTACCATCACCACAGATCTTCCGAATACCACATTTAAAAGGGGCTGCTGCTTTCCAAATACCTTTCCAAAAAGAAGAGCCCACAAAAGAAGGATTTTCATGAAAATCACTAAGTATTCTTCTACGAAAATATTTTCTTTTAACAACTCTAATCCAGACCTTATCTTCTGAGATAAGGCAATTCCAAAGCCATTTACCAAGAAGTGCAAGCTTTTGATGTCTAAGGTTAATAACACCTAAGCCACCCTCAGACTTTTGTTTGCAAACTCTTGCCCAACTCATAAGACATTTACCTTGATCAGAATTCAAAGATGAGCCAACCCACAGAAATCTCCTACGAAGAAGATCTATCTTCTTAATAACCCATACAGGGATATAAAAGAAAGACATAAGGTATAAAGGAATACTGGAAATAATAGAATTAATGAGGATGAGTCTACCAGCTCTAGAAAGAGTTCTACCAGCCCAACAATTAAGTCTCTTTTCAATTTTATCAATAACTGGATACCAATCTGATTTGTGCAAATTACCCATCCTAAGGGGGATCCCTAGATAATTGAGAGGAAAAGTACCAATAGGACAGTTAAAGAAAGCAGAGATTTCAACTTGTCCATTGTCATCCCCTCCAATCCACATACAAGATGATTTAGAGAAATTAATTTTCATACCCGAAACACTTTCAAAACAATAAAGAAGGAATTTAAGATTTCTAAGCATAATCCCATCACAAGAAGAAAAGAGAATAGTATCATCAGCATATTGTAAATTAAGAATACCTCTGAAAGAAGAAAAACCACCAAGACCTTGAATAAAACCATTGTCCCGAGCTTTAGACAACATACAATTGAAAACATCAGCCACAAGGACAAACAGTAAAGGGGAGATAGGATCACCCTGTCGAAGTCCTCTTTTACAAACAAATTTCCTACCCTCTGAATTATTAATAATGACAGAGGATGTGCCAGACTGAAGGCTACTAAAAATCCAATCAATCCATTTAGGACCAAAGCCTCTAGCAATAAAAACCTTTTTCAAAAAATTCCAATTTACTCTATCATATGCTTTTTCAAAATCAAGCTTCAAAAGAATTCCTTCAGAATGTTCTTTGTGAATGGAGTGAATAGTCTCTTGAACCACAGCTACACTATCCAAAATATACCTATCTTTAATGAAACCAGATTGTGAAAAACCAACCAAAGAACCAATCACAGTAGCAAGTCTATTTGCCAAAACTTTCATAATAATTTTGAAAATAACATTGAGAAGACTGATAGGTCTGAATTGGGAAACCTTATTGGCCCCAGGACATTTAGGAATAAGAATAATATGAGCATAATTAATTCTAGAGAAATTAAGAGAATTATCATAAAGTTCTTGGAACACACCCACAATATCATCTTTAAAGTCATTCCAGAATAACTTATAACAGAATGTAGGAATCCCATCAGGGCCAGGGGCAGAATCCATAGGGAGGTCACAAATTGCTTGAAAAATTTCATCTTCCAAAAAAGGTGCTTCTAAGCAATCCAGATTAATACGTTGAGAAGGGGGATATAATTGATTCCAATCAATATCAAGGAAATTAATTTGGACAAACTTGCCTTGTTACTTTTATGATGATAGATGTAATTGATAAGCAAGCATATCGCTGATGCTCGACTAATGACTTATCGTAAATGTGTTCTACGTGGACGGTGGACAAGAGCCAAGCAGAAAGATTCAGTCTAAAATTGAGCTCGTCTCATCTTTTTCTGTTGAGAGGGCATACAGCTAAATTTTCTATTGATTCTGTAATGTTTTGTGGGAGGCACAAGTTAACATCTCTAATGCTGGAGGTTGTACCATCTCTTCAAAGCGAGGTTGTACCATCTCTTCAATGCTTCGACTCTCTTCAAAATATTACCCTTTTTTTGCTAAATTACCTACCCAATTATACGCTAAAGGCTATGTTTAGTATTGTTCGTGAACATAAATTCTTTGGCTTGTAAGTGTTGTTAGCTAAAACACTGTAAAGAAAAATATATATATATATAACTTTAATTTTTTGATAGAATTACTTTTTGATAAAAGTTGCTGTAGAATGTAGTGAGAACTGAGAAATAGTTCAAAATCTGCACTTTAAAAGTATACTTTTGGCTAAACAAACTTTTAATTAAGTTTATCATCTCAAGTTAGCAGATGAAGTAAAATTGGTTTCTCCACTTCTCTCAAGTTACAGGTATATTCTCTAAAAAGATTTTATACGTGCCTTCCCAAAATATATATTTTCTTCACATGTCCACCCTAAAACTTCACTTATATATATATATATATATATGAGGACAAGTGACTATGATAAGTTTGGTCAATTATGACTATATTCTGGATTTTTTTTGTAACAAAATTGGAGGGTAATAATTGCTTTTAAGTTCACATTCTTTCTCGAGATTGTCTCTGGTTGAGAGTGTCTGAGTAGATGAGAGAAAAAAAAAAAATTCCTCAAAATTTTCGATCAAAATTTTCATCACAAACTCAATAATAAAATAATTACAACAAAGAAAGAGAGCTTTAATAAGTAAAATTAACTACCATCGAAAGGAGGAAGGAAGGTAGAATGTCACATGTATTTCGTGTCAGTGATGGGTATCAACCACTTTCTGAATAAAATGGGCAACAATTTTCATGATTGGGAACCAAACAAAAGACAATGAGAAAGATTTTAAGAAAAATGAAGTTTACATAAATGAAAAGCGAATTTCTTTGTACTATACTATCACACTGGAGAGAATGTAGATGATAGTGTTGTAAAATTTAAATTATAAACAGTACAAAAATAATAAATTAAATCAGAAAGAACAAGTACATTCTAAAAAAAAATTGCTAAGCACTTGTAGTTTTTTTGAGATACAAGCACTTGTAGTTGTGAGGACTAACAAAAGTTTGATCAAACATGGGATATAAATTTGAATAGGGATAACTCTCTTAAACATTTTCTATATTGGTTAGTTTCAGCAGAAATATATCGAACTAACCTGTAATAAGAGGCCATAGGTTTTGTTAAATGGTGCAGATGATAGAATTATCTTCCTGAAATGGTGGAAGATTCTAAAATTTCTCTCCTTTTTTAACCTTACTTCTTTCTCCTCTAAAGGGATAAAAAATATGAAAAAATGGGAAAGAATGTTTCCAATATTTCATTGGAAATATCAATATGCACAAAGTGAAATGCCCCTACTATCGCACAAGAACTCTGAAGTTGCATTATGGGTTGATGAATGTATTCTAACGAAATTGAAAAGAACAACGAGATGCTTAGACCCATTGTTGAAACTCTTTATATATGCATCATAGTATATATAAAGAACAGCGCAACTCAGAAAATAAGAAATAATTTTGACAGCGCAACTCAGAAAATAAGAAATAATTTTGAAGGAGGAAATGAGATTTAGTATGGTTTCAATTAATGTAAAGAAAGGCAACAAAATTGTAGGGTTCAGTTTATGAAATTCCAATATTTTTCTGCTGAAACCAAAGCTACATATAGTGCATGCACAAAATGTCATCAAGTGGTCAAGTAAACAACTAGGGTTTAACGATAGCTTGTTCGTTATACGTTGAAATCTATCACAAGCCTTCATTAGTACATTGGTCTACAATCTAATAAATCTCTTGGACACTAATCATGGCAAGGTAGGAAGTTCTACTTTATCAAAAGAAAAGAAACTAACTCGCCCATGATCGACAAAACAAAACTTCAAGTTGTAGCCTTCGCATCTTCTCCGGAGGTTTTCCACTTCTACTCTGGAGGGTGGGCTCTCCCTGCAAAAACAGTTGCAATTAAGTTGTCACAAATTAAAAATAATGGATTATAAATTTACAAAATTCAAGATGTCACATAGAAAATTAACATGTAAACATTAGAACTGAGGATAAAGATTTGGTACCGGAGAACAGAAAGTACAAAGCTTGGATCCCCAGGAGCAGATTTCCGAAAATTGCTGTTAGGCAAATACACATCAAAGATTGGCTTCATTTCAGTGATCTCCAGGGCTTTGAACCCATCATATATTTCTCCTTCAACTTCCTGGTTCGTTACTCTACTGCAATCTGATATGTTTTCTAGAGAGTTCGAACTGCAGCAAGTTTTGCTGCTCTTCCTAGTCCAAGGGGTACCATGGCGGCCAACAATATAACCAAGCGCCTTCAAATGCTTGAAAGCTTCAAAGGACTCCCAAGAACACCCGGCTGCTCCACTAGCAATTATCTTATAGATATCTTTCAAACTGAGTGTTTTTTCATCCGAACCTTTGAGAATCAATGCTCCTCTTTCAGCAAGAAACCTACAATTAGGATTTCAAAATTGAGTTATTTTGGGTTTTAACTAAGCAGACATGAAGAAACAAATACAGGAAAAGTTGAATCAATGCATCTAGGTTTGTCATATTCATCCGCCTAGTTGACGAGTGCAAGTACTCGACAAAAGGTGAAAACTTGAAGTTTGGATGCACTATCACTAGTATTAGAGAACCAAGCGAGCAATTAGTTGATGAAAAACAGAAAAAGGCATTTAATCACAGGGACATCTTTACAAGGTGTGCGGCAATTTAGTAATTTAGTTAGTTAGTACTACAGATTTCTAAGACTGCATTTCGAACACAACCTTAATAACTGTTCTATGCATGGATTAATTAATATCAAACTCTATGGAAGTGAAAATCTCGAAAATCAGACTATTTCAATTCAGAGAAAAAATAAAAGAAAAACAACAACGATTACCTGATAAATTGTGAAATCAATTTGCGGCGTCAAAGTACTCGAGGAGATGGGGAAAACACAATGAATTACAGAATCAAGAGTCAAGAGAATGACAAGAGAATGACATTTACTAAAATTGGCATCATTTCATGGTACACTAGGTGCAAAAGAAAGAAGCCATGTCTCAATTTATTTATTCCTCCGGTATGGTATAATATGTCTAAAGCCATCCAAGGTTTTAAGTCAAGTTTGAACATACAAACCTATATGTCTAATTGTCTAAAATCATTCACGACGCCGTGTTTGGGAACAAAGTTTAGATAACTAATGTTATCTTAATTTTGAGGTACAAGGCATGCTAACTTTGGTAGTCATACCCTTACCTCCATTTTAAAGTTATCTTCAAAGTTAAAAGAAAAATTAGGTAAGAATGTAGTTTAGATAACTATGGTTTCTTACTTTTTAATGTAAGAACTCCAAATAAGTCTCAAATATGACAAAGTTAGGATAATTATAGTTTTTTAAAGTAATGCGATAACTCCACCTAACTATACTTTGCTCCCGAACACAACCTCAAGGGTTAAAAAGTTGGGGACATATCTTTGGAATGGAGTAAACCAATAGGCAACGAACTACTTCATTTGTTCTATCAGATATCACGCACTGAATCTGAGCATCACGATTTCAATTCAATCGAAAAGTAAACTAACCCATTGGTCTAAATTCACGCAAGAACCATAAATAAACCTACAACAACAATTTCACTCATAATTCATAGAAAATTAGGTATACATACATGATCTCTTCAATGTGGCAATAGAGCTTCCCATCTCTAACGATCCCGGTCGTCGTCCACAAGCTCCCCTTCTTCTCTACCACCTCTCCCGTTCCCATCGCCTCATCCCACCGAGCCACCGATACCTCCTTCCTACAAAATTAAAATCCAATCAACACAAAACAAGACGCAACAAACACTATCATATTGGCATTTTATCAAACAGGTTGTGGGCAGTACCTGAATTGGAGCTTGGAAGTGTATGGCTTGGTACTGCTAATAGTAGAAACAAATGGGTTTCTATGATGCTCTTCCTCTTCTTCTTCTTCTTCTCCCTTCACTCGTCCTCTCATTGTTGATAGCTAAACGGATTTCGGGCACGTGCAGTTTATCTGGTGTTTTTCTTTTTTGAAATGAGAACTGGAGAAGAACTACAGAGTAGAGAATCAAACCCCTTTTTTTTGCTCTTTAAATAACTGAATCCATTGGGCTTTGATGGGCCTAATATTGCTGATTCAAAGTTTACTTGTAGATCCACTACATAATTTAGTGAACCAAACCCACTACCTATATGGGGATTAAAATGTAAATAATATTCGCTCTTATAATTGGAGAGTTGAGTTAATTTTTTAATTATTATTATTAGTTTTTCTTTTGAAGGAAACTAGAGAGTTGGGTTGTGTGAAAGAATTTCATGTTAGGAACTCGAGTGATCGTTCTCTAGTTGGAGGTGTTGGTCCAGTTGGGACTAACTTGATTAATTGGTCAGGCAACTTTTTCGATTAATACATATGAGATTCTTCAACAAATATATCCATATTGAGAAGCGATTATCTCACTATTATCAATCCAGATTATATATCCATATTGACGAACAAGACGTTATTCAATATTATGTAGTTTATCATGGCATCACCAATAGAAGGTATTCGTCATATATTTCGTGAAGGAAAAAAGACCATAAATTATAGACTGACTTGTAAAAGCAACAAATCTTGCAGATAGTCATAAATTTAAGTGATTATTTAAGCATAATTAAACTCTGGCATTTGCTAGAGCCGTTCAACATCGGGGAGCATAGTTGTTTTTTTACTTGAATTCAAAATCATCAACTTACAAATCTCAACCATACATTTAAAATTCTAATTTATGTTTGCCACTCACTTAAACTGAAAAGATTTTTCATAATAATAATGATAATAATAAATCAAGGTCCATTGCACGTGCACCTTGTAAATATCAGTCTCACAACGTGGGCCTCAAAAAGGCCCAAAAAGTAATTGCTGATTGCTTCGTACTACTGTTGGGCCCGAAAAAACTAAAAAACTAACTCCTGTAGTCTGCCCATTATAACCACCCTCCCTTCCAAGCAGCTCCTCCTTCCTTCCTCCTATAAATACCCCCCCCCCCCTTTTCCCAAACCTCAAAATCCTAACACAAAAATCAAGAAAAACTCTCATACCCGCGGTTTCTCGTCTCCTCAGTTTCGCGATGCATCCATCTCCAACCTCTGATTCTAGAACCTCGTTTCTACCTCCATCGGTCCATATCAAGAACCTGCAGCTATGGCGATGGCGATCTGGATTCTTGACGTCTGGTTGCAGCGATGGACGACGATTTCGGTGATGTTGCGTTCGTGTCTGAGGAGAGCGATGTGGATCCGTACTATGTGAAGTATTCGAGCGAGGATGAGAGCCATGTGGAAATGGTGGTGAGTCTAAATGGGGATTTGGATTTGTCGTTGAGATGGGAGTGTAGGAGGGGGAGGGGGCGCGATGATGGTGTCGGCGCATCGGTTTGCGGCGATACAGAGAAGGCATCGGAAGAGGAGGTAACTTTTCTAAGCTTGATTTAGTGTTTTTATGTGAAAACAAGATATGACGTGGTAGGATAATGGTACAAGACACTAGAATAAACATAGTTTTGTTGATCAAGACAACAAGATGATGTGGCTGAGTTTTTGTTACATAATGTGATATGACATATTTTGAAAAACTGGTTTAAATTTTGAAATAGATAGATTTTGTTGATACCTATGTCTGACACGACATTGATTCCAAATAGAAGTGTTTGTGTTTCATTGGAATTGGGAGATATGGGATAATGCAAGTAATAAATGTACTATTTTTTATTTTTGAAATTATGGAAACGGATCTAAGAAGCCTCAATAAATAAACGTACTATATGATGTACTACATTATATTGATGATCAACTATTGGTGATGTGTCACAATCTCCATTAGTCCATTACACTATATATTTTTTTCGTTGGCATAATTTGATATAGGATACTGAAAGTAACATACACACTACGTTTGTGCACTAGATTAACATGGTGATCATTATACGTGATGTCGCATGATCTTCATTCCATAATGTGACCCCTACTAAGGTTAAAGCTTTCATGTGGTTGGTGCTGAATAACGCGGTCCTCAGCAAGATGAACTTGAAGAGGCGTAATTTCTCATTAGACGTTATCTGCCAACGGTGCAACCTAAGGGAAGAAGACACAAACCATATTTTTGTTCTGTGCCCGAGGGCTAGACTAACTTGGGAATTCTTGGGGTTGGGGTTTAACACGATGCTGACATTAGGGAGGATCTTAGGGAGTCTTGGGATACAACTATGGCGGCTAGCCTGTGGATTCTATGGCTGGATAGAAATGATATTTTCTTTCGTAATATTCATTGTAGATTTCAAGTTATGCTTCATAAGATTCTGGTTCTAATAGATTCATGGACAAGTCATGCAGGAGTGAAGAAAAGATTCCAGTTGGAGGAGGCTAAGTAGTTGGCAGTGATGCTTCTTTGGCTTCCGACAGGGGTGATCATGTCGTCTCTCCTATTTTGGTTTGGTTGGGTGCTGTAGTCATTTGGCAGTTGTTGCATCTTTATTTTCAGTTTGGTTTATGTTGTGGTGTTTGATTTTAGCTTGGCTTGTAATATTTGGGACTTCTTGTTTATCATTAATGAAACAGGTGACATTATGTCACTTTTAAGTATAAAAAAACATCTTTACAAGGTGTGCAGCAATTTAGTAATTCAATCGAAAAGTAAACTAACCTATTGGTCTAAATTCACGCAAGAACCATAAATAAACCTACAACAACAATTTCACTCATAATTCATAGAAAATTAGGTATACATACAGGATCTCTTCAATGTGGCAATAGAGCTTCCCATCTCTAACGATCCCGGTCGTCGTCCACAAGCTCCCCTTCTTCTCTACCACCTCTCCCGTTCCCATCGCCTCATCCCACCGAGCCACCGATACCTCCTTCCTACAAAATTAAAATCCAGTCAACACAAAACAAGACGCAACAAACACTATCATATTGGCATTTTATCAAACAGGTTGTGGGCAGTACGCCAGTACCTGAATTGGAGCTTGGAAGTGTATGGCTTGGTACTGCTAATAGTAGAAACAAATGGGTTTCTGTGATGCTCTTCCTCTTCTTCTTCTTCTCCCTTCACTCGTCCTCTCATTGTTGATCTATAGCTAAACGGATTTCGGGCACGTGCAGTTTATGTGGTGTTTTTTTTGAAATGTGAACTAGAGAAGAACTACAAAGTAGAGAATCGAACCTTTTTTTTGCTCTTTAAATAACCGAATCCATTGGGCTTTGATGGGCCTTATATTGCTAGTTCAAAGTTTACTTGTAGATCCACTACATAATTTAGTGAACCAAACCCACTACCTGTATACAACAACAACAACAACAACAAAACCTTTTTCCCAACTAGATGGGATTGGCTACATGAATCCTGATTTTCCATTCTGCTCGGTTTAGCGCAATATCTTCTGTAAGGTCACAAATCCACTACCTGTATGGAGATTAAAATGTAAATAATATTCGCTCTTATAATTAGAGAGTTGGGTAACTTTGTTTTTTTTCTTTTGAAGGAAACTAGAGAGTTGGGTTATGTGGAAGAATTTCATGTTAGGAACTCGAGTGATCGTTTTTTAGTTGGAGGTGTTGGTCCAGTTGGGACTAACTTGATTAATTGGTCAGGTAACTTTTTCGATTAATACATATGAGATTCTTCAACAAATACATCCATATTGAGAAGCGATTATCTCACTATTATCAATCCAGATTACATAATGACGAACAAGACGTTATTCAATATTATGCAGTTTATCATGGCATCACCAATAGATGGTATTCGTCATATATTTGGTGAAGGAAAAAAGACTACAAATTATAGACTGATTTGTAAAGAACGGCAAATCTTTAAGAACGTCATAAATTTAAGTGATTACTTAAGTAGAATTAAACTGGTATTTGCTAGAGCTGTCCAACATCGGGGAGCATAGTTGTTTTTTTACTTGAATTCAAAATCATCAACTTACAAATCCCAACCATACATTTAAAATTTTAATTTATGTTTGCCATTCACTTGAACTGAAAAGATTTTTCATAATAATAATAATAATAATAATAAATCAAGGTCCATTGCACGTGCATCTTGTAAATATCAGTCTCACAACGTAGGACTTTTGAGGCCCAAAAAGTAATTGCAAATGGACTCGTACTATTTGTGGCCCCGAAAAAACTAAAAAACTAAAAAACTAACTCCAGTAGTCGGTCCATTATAACCACCGTCCCTTCCAAGCTCCTCCTTCCTCCCTCCTATAAATACTCCCCCTTTCCTCAAACCTCAAACCTCAAAACCCTGACACAAAAATCAAGAAAATCTCTCATGCCCTCGACTTCTCGTCTCCTCAGTTTCGTGATCCATCCATCTCCAACCTCCAATTCAAGAACCTTGTTTCTACCTTGATCGGTCCATATAAAGAACCAGCAGCCATGGCGATGGCGATGGCAATCGCGATCTGGATTCTTGACGTCCAGTTGCAGTGATGGACGACGATTTCGGCGATGTTGCGTTCGTGTTTGAGGAGAGCAATGTGGATCCGTACTATGTGACGTATTCGAGCGGAGATGAGAGCCATGTGGAAATGGTGGTGAGTCCGAACGGGGATTTGGATTTTGATTTTTCGTTGAGAGGGGTGTAGGAAGGGGGTGCCGGAGGCCGCGATGATGGTGTCAGCGCATCGTTTTACGGCAATACAGAGAAGGCATCGGAAGATGAGGTAACTTTTTTTAGCTTGATTAGTGTTTTTATGTGAAAACAAGATATGTCGTGGTAGGATAGTGGTACAAGACACTAGAATAAACATAAATTTGTTGATCAAGACAACAAGATGATGTGGCAAAGTTTTTGTTACGTAATGTGATATGACATATTTTGAAAAACTAGTTTAAATTTTGAAATAGATAGAGTTTGTTGATACACGACATTGATTCCAAATAGAAATGTTTGTGTTTCATTGGAATTGGGTGATATGGGATAATGCAAGTAATAAACGTACTAATTTTTATTTTTGAAATTATGGATAAGGATCTAAGGCGCCTCGATAAATGAAGCGTACTATTTGATGTGCTACATCAACTTGATGATAAGCTATTGTTGATGAGACACAATCTCCATTAGTTTATTACACTACATATGTGTTTCGTTGGCATAATGTGATGTAAGGTAGTGAACACACTACGTTTGTGCACTACATTAACATGGTGTTCATTATATGTGATGTGACATGATCTTCATTCCATAATGTGACCTGACATGTTGAAATCTGCAAAATTTTGACAAACTACTTTGAAGTAGTTATTATTGCGTCATATACCCTATATACTTATGTTTGAGACAAGTGTTTGACAAGACATGGCTTCCAAACAGGAATGTTTGTACTTCACAGAAAGTATATTATATAGGATAGTGAAGTAAATCTAGTATTCAAAGGTAGCACAATGATTAGTGTTGCTCCTTAGTAGTTGAATTGAGTAGGCTTTTAGCAACAAAATGTGGAAGCTTAAAAACAACCATATCTATACAACTTCTGCCTTTCTATTGTTTCCAAGTAAATTGTATCAGAGTAAATTATCCATTTTGGTGTGCTCCATTTACAAAAGCACCGTATGTTGGAAGTCTTCAGAATCTCCCCATGAACTATTGTTAGTAGATAGTTGCATACACTCTCACAACTCTAGTTTTTATTTAAAATGCAAATTTACTATTCTTTTCTTCCTATAAGCCCAACCTTAAATACTAGCTCCACCAACCTTCAATTTCCATATTGTCTTCACGGTATCAAGATTCGGTACTGGATCTCATACGAGACGATGATTTTGATATTGGTAACCTAGAAATCAAAAGTATCGGTAGTCTTGTCTGGGAGTCTTCCAGTTTCGTGGTATCGGTAAATTTTAAGTGATAAAAAAAATCTTCTCATGTATTCATAATAGAACACATTTGTACATGCCCCATACCAACAATATATAACCCAAAAATAAATTAAGTGATTAATTTTAAGTGGATGAATGATGATTAGAATAATTTTGACTTAAATTAAAATAAATTGAGATTCATTTAAGTAGGTTAGTTGTAGTGTTGTAAAAATACAATTCCAACTCTAATTATAGCAGTGGAGAATATAAAAAACATAACTCTATTTTTTGCATATTTTGAGGGGAAACAATTACGCAGTGGTAAGTGTATTATTTTTTTCCCACCACATCATGGAGTCTTGCAATTTGTAAGTAATACAAAATTAGTAAATGTTCCAAAATACCCTAAATACTAAATTAGTAAAACAAAATTAGTAAATTTATTCATCAAAGTTCACTATATTTAGAAAAAAGAAAAAGAAAACCAACGTTCAAATCCTCGAACTTATCTCCCTTCAATTGTATGGGAGTCGATGTAACGAGGGAAATTCATTGCTCCTTTTAAATGGACCGCTGAGATATCACTTCTTCTTTCATCACTGTTTAATTCCAGCTAAACCCTAGCCACCACCCTTTTCATCCAAAACACATTCTCTCTTCCATCTTTCAAAAAGAAAAATAAATCCACTCTCTCAAAGAGACATTAAGGTACATGGGTTTAAGAGAAGATTTTGCATGCTGAAATTTGTCAAATTTTCAATCCTAAGGTCACTTTAGTGTTTTTTTTATACCTTTAATGATTTTTTTAATTATAGATTACACCTTTTTCTACTCCTTGCCTCACTTGAGTTTCAGTGAGTTTTGGTGCAATTTCGGCCGATCCTACCAACATTTTTGCATATCTCAGCTGCTTCTTCAAAATTTCCCTTACTTCCTATAGTTTTAAGTATTATTGTGTAACAATAAATTCATTTCACCATTTACTAAAGTGTCTTCTTGGCTTATCTGTCATTGAAATTTTAGTGTCAGTAAGGCTTGACCTGGATTTCAACTGTTCATCATTGATCATGCCTGTAGGACTAGATAACTTATGCCTTTATCTTTGATGAACATATTATCAAAGAACTCTGCATGTTAAGATTCTATTATCACATATTACATAGATCCAAATATATGTCTGCAACACATCACTATATAGTACACTTTCTAAGTGCACACAAATGTTTGTTTTAGGTCATACTTTCTAGGACCAGGTACTCAAACAAATGCAGTACATCGCTATGTTTTCACTTTAACAAAATTGTGTTTTTATGCCATAATTCACAAGGTGGAGATAATTTGGAGTGTAGTAACATATTAATAATATGATTAATAATACAACCTCACCCACAATAACTGCGATAAATAGTGTGTACTAATTTCAGAGATTATACTAAGTACAAAATTCTCTAACAATTAAAACATATTCACCACCTCTTATCAAATCTAAACCCTTTTGATTTTAACATTTAACTAGATATCAAAATATTTAAAATTAACAAGTGCTTCATCCTTTATATATATATGGCAAAACTTACAATAATTATCTATGAAAGTGATTAATTAATTCTAACCAACGTTATCTCATATAGTCATGAAGCTATTGAGATAACAAATATTAGAATGTATTAACTCCAAATTATCTCCATCTGGTGAATCTAATGAATTCCCAAAAAAATCTGAAATTTAACTTATTTATCTCCAATCCAAATCTCAACCCGATTAAACTACATCTCAATTTTAATCGACCAAATCTTTAATCAACTAACCAATTTTAACTAACATATAGTTAATTAAATTCAATTAAACCCTTCCATAAGTGAATCACTTGCTGACTAGATCAACTAATCAACTCCAAACCCCTCAAAAAGAACCGAACCTGACACCTAAGAAATTACATACCCGATAACCCTTGACAGACCCGATAAGGAAATAAAGGAGTGAAATTCAAAACCCTTAATCAAAACCCGAATCCACATATGCACAAACCATACCCGAACCCTATCGGAATATTCAGACCCGTACCTGTACTCGCACTCCACACACATATAGGCCCGCTTTGTTGCAAATGCAATGGAAGTGAACTAGAATTGACTGATGGACATGATGGCTTGGTTGGAGGAGTTTCTTCACCGGTTTATATAGGGATACTAGTAGCTGTTCTCCCACTATGTATTGGTCAGTATTCTTAGTCTAAACTATAATTTAGTAGGCACTTGACTGAATAGTGTACCATATCCTTCATTTATCTTCTACAATTTCCTTTGATTGATCATGGTAGTGTGGCTTCCATTTGAGTTGTAAAGACGGGGTCTCTTTTTTTCTTTTTCTTTTTTAATTTTTAATAGTTTTTCTAGTTAGAGTACTTTGCTGTGATATTTATGTTGTTTAAACCACGGTATTAATTACTTTAGTTATCTTTCCATCCTATAAATCACTAACATGGGTGTATTGGATTGGAATTTGAAAAGAATTTAAAAGAATGTGAAAATCCTAGTGTATTCTATTAGGATTTTAAAGGAGTTTATAAAAGTCACAGTGTATTCAATTGAGACTTTAAGTGATTCTATTCAATTCTTGGTGTATTCAATTGAGATTTTAAATGACCCCATTAAATTCTCGGTGTATTCAAAAAGTTATTGATTTTGGTAGAATTGAGAATTTGGGGGATTTAGATGGAATCTAGGGTCTGAGGTATAAATACCAAAAGCCTTTGCAATTCTCACCTTCTCTGTAGAAACTTTCAAGCCATTGGTGAGTATGGTTTTGTTTCTTGTACATATGCCCCAAATTATCCCCAAATAAACCCAAACCCTAATCCCTTTCTCTCACCATCGTCTTCTTCCTCCTCTCTTCTACCTCCCGACCTCCATCCCCCAATCTCCGATCCCCACGCAGAGGCCTAATTCAACCCAACCACCGATCCCCACGCAGAGGCCTCCATCCGCCTCCTGAAAGACAATGGAATCAATTTCAATCAAAATAAACGTGACGGAGTTGATTCAAAAATATTCTCAAGATTGCTATGGCATAAATTGGTTTCTCATTGCAGGTATAGGACGAAGTGGATAACGTTCCATGGTTTGTATGATGTGGCCTATATAGTGAAACTATTAACTAGAAGACATATGGTGCAGAAACAACGAGTATTGAGTTGATAAGAAGATGTGGTAGAGTTATGATGCCTAACAGGAGAGTTGGTGCTCCTTATAGATCTTTTGCTCCATGACTTTGGTTATCGGGTATTATTAGTTATTATTATTTTATGCTATTTCAGAATGTTAAAACAGCGAGTATTGAGTTGGACTCATCAACAGCTCTCTTATGTAGGGCTCTTTCTTTTTTGCTGTTACTTTTGTTTATGTGGGTGTCCTAGTACTTCAGAAAAATCTTATGAGAATGACATTTTTATGACTTGCGAGGTGCCTTGATATTTATTCGTACTACTCTTATGAGAATGACAATCTTGTGTAGGAAATGAACTAATTATAAAGTCTATTGTCATCGAATTCCTTCGAATTTCATTAAATTCATAATAAGAATTCCATCAAACTATTTTAAAATCCTTATAAATCCAGTCAAAGTTTTAGGTGAATTCTCCATAAATTCCTTAAATACTGGGATTCTCAATTCTTTTAAAATCTTTTGAAATCTCAATCCAATACACCCCTGCAAGATATTCATGTAAGGAATTGATTTAAAAGTTCAGAGTCAAATTGTAAGTCCTAGTGTGAAAGACCCTGCCACTGCTCCAAAACACCGTAGTAGGAAGGTAGTGAGGCTGAAGGTTATCTAAAAACATTACTTATCATGCAAGTGTACTCTGTTTGAAGTTCAAAAAGGCTTGCTTATATGCAAGATGTATATGATTAAATATCATGTATGAAGGCATACTTTTTCCTTCTTGTTCTGTTAATGTGTGTCTAGTACAAATGGTGCATCTTCAATTACTTACTTTTGATACAAGGATAAAGCTTCCAAAAGGCTTTTGTCAACATATGACCAAAATCATGAAGCACTGACACGAGTACGGCGACATGCGTACGGGGGACACGGGTACGGAGGATACGACAATTTTCAAAAAAGTAGGATACGGGATACGGTGGGGATACGGCTATATATATATATATATATATATATATATATATATATATATATATTATCTTTTGTTAATAAGGAAATGGTAAATATCATTCATTGAATTCATCATTGAATTGAATTGAAACTAAATGATTTGTCTTAAATTTTAATTGTCGCATATTGAGTATCTATTTGTAAATAAATTTATGTTTTTGTCTTCATGCAAATAATTGAGAATAATCGGTAACGGGAAGATTTGAGCGAGTTTATTTTCTTGCCCCCAAGAAGAAGTGATTCAACGTGTTTTTTGTAAAACTACAATGCGAGTTTATTTACAAATGTAACTTGTAAGTGTAACTGTGTAATTGTAATTTTTGTTACAAATTGTAATTATGTAAGTTATAATTTTTGTACCACTTATTGTAATTTAGTTTTCACCACTTCTCTACTATTTATTTGAAGTGTATAGATAATCCTTTATTCCTAACAAAAGCAACTGCTAAAGTGCTAATAGAAGAAGAAACTAACATGAAGTTGAACTACGAAAAGAGTTTCCATTACTAATTGTTGAACATGCTTTTAATCATCATCACCACAAACCTTCGCCTAAGTAAGATAAATTAGCTCGGATAATAGTCTCGCAACTACACTCATATTGGCATACTCTCCCCCCCCCCCAAAAAGTATCTAGATTACGTCACGAACGAAGACATAGAATCCCGGCTCCTCCTACTCTATTCTTTCTCTTCTCGCTTCTGACTCTTTCACTAGTGCACCAATAATCTCAAAGGCACTGCTACTCTTTAACTAGTGCACCAATAATCCACCAAAATCCACAATAAGTTTAAGGCATCTCGTTTAGTATTGACCTTTCATTTAGTCTTTCACTAGTGCACCAATAATCCACAAATCACAATCAACAAACTAAAGCACTGCAACATGCTTTTTAAAGAAAAAGCTGTTAAATAAAGAAGAAAAGGTACTCAATAAACTAAAGCACAATCAACAAAAATAAAGAAGAAAAGCTAATTAAAAAAGAAAGCATAAACTAAAATAAATAAGGGGAAAAGAAGGGGGAAAAAACCTGATAATAGAGCCGTCGACCGTGCTTCGTCGCCGTCGACCGTCGAACTTCGTCCGTCTGATAATTCGCTGTCCGCCCTCTTTCCTGTCGACCGTCTTGCTGCGTCGCCGTCGAGTCCGAGCTGCGCCACCTGGAGTGCGTCGCCGTCGCCGTCGCCACCGCCGCCAAAGAGCTGTTAAGAGGAGGGGAAGATGGGATTGAGGAAGAGGAGTGGATAACTGGAAATTGACAAGTTAGGGTTTGAGATTGAAGAGGCGGATTTGGGAATGAACGGGTTTAGAGAGTTATTAGAGGTGTTAAATGGGCTGGGTCTTTCTCTTCCCGTATCCATACCGAATCCAATCCGTATCCATCCAAATGTAACTGTAGGATACGCTGGAAGCCGTATCCCGTACGTATCCATTAGTATCGGATACGTACAGGATACGGGTACGGGTGCCTACGCGAAGTATCTGCTGTAAGCCTGTAAGTATGTTTGAAGCGTTCGCTGTGATAGTTCAGGTACACTCTCTCTTGTTCCTTTTATCAAATTTACCGTGCACCAAGTGCACGTGACTTGCTGAAAATTTTATCTAAACACACTTCTATTTAGCACATCTATATTCTTCAAATTACAAATTCGACGAAGTCAATCACCCTAAAAAGTTTTTTTTTTTTTTTTGATGAGAACGAATAGAGTCTCTCGACTCCAGCCACACCAAAAATCACCCTAAAAAGTTAACCATGGATTTCAAAATTACTCCAACAACAACAAGTTCATCGAAATCAAATTTGAAGCAATTATCGAGAACCCAAGTTTAATCAATTCAAGCAGAATTTCAATCAAAACAAAGAAAAAATGGATCAAAATTCGAACGATGTAAAAGAGAGATATATGCGTAACAGTTTCATCTAAAACATAATTAAAAAAAGTTATTTAAAAAAACAAATTAGTAAATCCTAATGTGATATCATCGTATTTTTCACAAGATCAATCATAACTTTCGACTTTAACTTTCTTGAGGTTAAAATTGATTGTACTTTCTTGTTCATCCTTTTTAATTTTGCATCATGTCAATATTCTCGTAGTTGTTCTTCCATATTGGACATCTTGTGATTTGATCAAAAACGTATACTTGGTCCGTCTATCAAATTCTTCAACATTTTTTTCCTGCATATAAAAAAATTAAGAAATTAGCTCTTAATTAATTGTAACACTGTGGGAATAACATATTATACCTTATTCTTAATATTTTTCAGGTCTTTTGCGGAACAGCCAATGATGCACATTGCTTCCTCATCAAATAAAGTCAATTCTGCGTCCGCACTTTTATCTTTTATTGTGATTTTGAATACATATCTAAAACATGTTATTGTTAGTTTTTTTAAAATTAATTGTTTATTTTTTTTAATAATTTGATTGAAGAATGGAAATATGGGAAACTAACAATATGTTGTTTTCTATACCTTGGCTCATATTCAACATTACTCTTTTTACATTTTCGACAATAAGCTTCTTCATTTTCGACATTGACTTTTGTTGAACAGATTTTGCATGCAATGTACCATGGATCTCTAACGTCTTTGACACTTTTGATCAAAACTTTGAAATAGTAGTATTTTGCCTTGAAATATGAAAAAGAAATCAAAGTCATCAAAAAATTTATAGACAAATATAGAATTGAATAAAATATTGAAAATAATTTCGTTGTCCATAATACCTCCGAAGAATCTTCGTCTGCACAATTGAGATGTCAGATAGTTTCACTTCTTCCACATCCATTACTTTTCTTTTGTTTATTTGTAAGCAATTACTTTTTATCAAAATTTCATTACATTTTATCCTGAAACAAACAAACAAAATTATGTTAAATGATACTCCAAAAGGCAATAATTAAATAATTAAATATACAAAATAAATTATACCATTCTTTAATTTTATATGCTTCTGGTTCATTGGGATTTATCTCTACAGTAGTGTTGTTTGTTGATGTGAGAAAGAATCCTGTTTAAAAAAAATCAATAATAAATAAATAAATAAAATATATAATAAATAACATTATTAATTTTTATTGTATATAATTACCTTCAAAGTTTGAGGTTTTTATAGAGGTAATTGCAATAATTTGCATGTTGGATGATAATTCTTTCAGAGCTTTTCCTTCCTTGATTGCTAGTTCTCCCCATAATGTAAGTAAGATTGGTTTTGACCTTAAATTAAGACAAAACCTATGAATTACAAAACAATTATGTATATTATTATACAACTTAATTAATTGATATTATCTGAATCCTACAACCGTAAGATTTCGCTTCTCTACTTCATTACCATATTTTGAGTCCACCATATTAATTAAAAAAAACACTAAATAAAATTAAAAATTGGCAAAAGAAGGGTAGGGTAAGGTAAAGGAAACATTTTTACAAATTTATGTCGTCTACAAAGAGCCGCATATAAAATTCTGGTCTGAAGTCAGGTATTTTTCATATTAAAGGAACAAAAGTCAGGCAACATTTTTAAGAACGAAAAATAAATAAATAAAAACAAGATTAAGTTTGAATAGTATATCGGGAAGAGATGTTTTAACCAAACATAAATATTATAGAATCGACATGGTAAATGCTCTAACAAAAGGAATCTTGCTCAAATTTCCAAAAGCATAGCTAATATTAAATATGAAGACAATGTGTATTGCTCAAAGAGCTTAATGCATCAAAGCACCAATAATGATATCTTGTACTAATAAAATGTTCATTTTAAAAAACATAAGTTTCAGAATACCTTAAAGTTTTTTTTTTTGACTGGCAAAAGGTAGGAAAGTCCTACCTCATAGATGATATATATGTATAAACAAAAGCATAGAGTACAAAAGCTACTGGAGGGAGATGCTCAGATTTTGGGAGGAGTTGAGTTCGAGATGGCATGGCAGTGGATCGTAGAGAGAGCAGCGGACGTCTGTCGTACACCTCTACTAGAGCCACCAACATGATCTCATCCCTCGTCTCCTCCCTCACAACTATCCGAGTCATTCAAATCCCCGAGCAGAAAAACAGAGCATAAAGTAAAGTATATAAGGTAGACTTTTTTTTTCTGTCTTAACCATTATACCCATTTAATGGCAACAAAATTACTCTTGTCGAATGCAGGGCAAAAGTTAAATTGTTAAAAGTAGTCACAAATTTATCAAATGGGATATACCATGGACAAAAATGTGGCTAAAGATATGAAAGAAAAAGACTGAACAATAGCCAGTAGGCAGTGGCACTATAGTCTAGTGGTCCTCTGAGCTAGTGAGCAAACATAGTTTAGAGTTCCAAGTTCCCCTAGCAGCTTTAGTACCAAATGAATATGTATATATGAAGATAAAGAGAGGAGTCTTCAAGGGAGCAATGTGCACACAAGGCCCTTGTAAACACTCTGTGAACACCCACTGACACGAACCCCCATCAAAAACCCTAACCGTTCATCTTATTCTACATGCCTAATGTAGCTTGGGGATGTGAAACAAAGTTATTTGATATCCATTTGCCTATCCATCATGTTGTTTAAAAAAAAAAAAAATAGACATACAAACAATGCAAAGCATAAACAAATAAACTTCAAATAACCTGACTTTGCACCCTTAGGCTATCTTAAGAATGTAAATCAAGATAAATAGTTTAGATTTTTGGACTTTTCAAGGGGGATAAGTATCAGAAAGTTCTAAGAAAGGTGGTGCTCCTTGAACGCCACGTAGATATGTATATGTATGGGGTTTCACAGTAACCGACTGTATGTGGCTATGACCTTTTCGAATAAAATAAAATATTAGTCAACAGAAAATATAACCAACTACATATGCATTAAAATAGTGAATTTAAGACAATTTTCTAAAAATTAACCAAAAAATTGAATAAATTCTCATAATGCTTTTGTTTGGCTAATTTATCAAAAAATGCCCTACATGTTGTCAAATACCTTAAATTGTTTTTTTATTTTAAAAAAATTAAAATTTTCAATTTTTATTCTGTGTTACCTTAAGATCCTGTTTTGATTAGTTTAGGAAAATGCTATCAGGATATGTAGAACCCCGTATTTTCAAATATTATTTTAATTATTTGAAAATGAATTTAAATGATTTTCTGAGAATTTAATTGATATTTTCTAAAAGATTTATCTTTTGTACACGTGCAAAACACGTGCAAACGACTTTTGAGATGTTTGAAAAATTAAGTTTTCCTTATGAAAAACCATTATTTATTATTTGAGAATTATTTAGTATTTTTCCAGATTTTTTTGAAATTAATTGTGCCTATTTGCAATTTTTGAGAAAAGAAGGACTTATTTGCAAAATTGACCTTTTTAAGGGCTAAAGTGCAAAATTGACATTCTGGACGTTTTAAACAGTATTGGTTAAGATTTAGAAGCATATTTTCTATTAAATCCTAATTTTAATGAATTTTGGATGAGTTTCCAAGAGTAGATAGATATACATATATAATTGTATTTTGAAGGGATTGTTTTGCGAAAGTATTTGGAAACCCTAATACTTGATTCCCGGCCTATATAAGGGAGTTTGCAGCCGTCATTCGCTGCACAACTCAGATCTCATACTATTATTTTCTTGGTGATAAAAGAGGATTTTGGATCTCACAAGAAGAAGGTTTTTCGTTGGATCTTTGCAATCTAAAGGTGAGTGATATAGACTTGTTTGTTTATATGTATGATTGCATGATTTTTTGTTTGATGTTTTCGCATCTTGTATGAATTCGATACCATGGTTGTTATTCGTAATATACATGTGTAATCCATGATAGATTAGTAGATCTCGATTGACTATTCTTGATTACTTGAAACATGTTAAGATTTGATTATGATTATGAAAATAAGAAATTGGATGGATGAATCTTTGGATCTGGGGATTACGAATCGGATTAGATTTGAGTTGAGGAATAGATTTGGTATTGAGATAGTCTCCTGTATTGATTATTGATTTCAGACCTAATTTGTGAGATCTGTAGGCCGACAGTCGACTGGGTCTATGCATCAGTCGACTGGTACGACCCTATTATTATATTTTCAGTCTCGTGAAATCGTTCGGGACAGTCGACTGGCACTATAATCAGTCGACTGGTACGCTGAGTAAAGTTTTGTTCAGTCTTTTCGGGACAGTCGACCATGACCCCTATGAGTCGACCGTTAGCACTTGGATTGTTCTTGAGAATTATTGATAATTGTCTCGGGTAAGTCGACTGATGGTTTTCTTGAGTCGACTTACTGCACTTGTTATAATCTTGGATATTGGTTCTCGGGGCAGTCGACTTACTGTCGCATAAGTCGACTGGTTCTGATGAGTTTTCATAATCTTGAGTGTTCTTTCAGTCTTTAGTTTGTTTGTAGATGGATATGTTCGTCGGTGTCTTGGCATACCGGGTTCGTATTCGATCTATACCTTCTTAGTTTGTTTGTAGATGGATATGTTCGTCGGTGTCTTGGCATGCCGGGTTCGTATTCGATCTATACCTTCTTAGTTATTTGTAGATGGATATGTTCGTCGGTGTCTTGGCATACCGGGTTCGTATTCGATCTATACCTTCTTAGTTTGTTTGTAGATGGATATGTTCGTCGGTGTCTTGGCATACCGGGTTCGTATTCGATCTATACCTTCTTAGTTTGTTTGTAGATGGATATGTTCGTCGGTGTCTTGGCATACCGGGTTCGTATTCGATCTATACCTTCTTAGTTTGTTTGTAGATGGATATGTTCGTCGGTGTCTTGGCATACCGGGTTCGTATTCGATCTATATTATCTTTGGTCTTGTAGATGGATATATTGTTATCCGATCTATGGCATTATTGGTGATCGATTGTTGGACATACATTGTGGTACTGAGAATTGTTGACAGTTGGACATATTCTGAGTTGTGAGGATTACTGTTTGTTCAGAACAGTCGACTGGTTCATAAGACAGTCGACTGTACCGTACAGTTAAGCTGTACATATTTTGAGAGAGATTGATTGACTGATACTTGATCGTTGGTATTGTTTCTTGACTCGGCTTCACTCATGTACTGGCCTATCGTTCTTGTTTCAGATTACATGTTCAGTTTATGTATTTTTGTTCAGTACATGTTGCTTATGTTTAGTTGTTTTGTTTATGTTTGTTGTTTATATCACTCACACCATTTATGGCTGACCCCGTAGTTTTGGGGGTTAGGGTTCAACTCTAGCCTCACATGTTGCAGGTTGCTTAGAATTGGAGGCTTTGGATGCTTGGGTTAGCTATAGAGATTATGAGTATTATAATAGAGCCTTGTGTAAATTGTTGTAAGAAGAGTTTTGTAAAATGGATTGTTGTAATTTAAAGTGTTTGTATTTCCGCTGCAATGTTAAAGATTATTGTAATAAAGATTTGGAATAAAATGATTTGAGTTTTTGGGCTATGTATGTTGTTTCATTGAAGTGGATCGCTGGGAAAGTGCCACGTATTTTCTAAAGTTTCGTATTTAGAAATTCGGGGCGCTACCTAGGTGTGGACATTAGAGTGTGAGTATCACATAGAGTTAAAACATGATGTTTGGTTTGGGGTATGGTTATGGTTTTGCCATAGGATATCGATGTGAGTTTGAAATGTGTGTGTGATGCTCTAACTTTACCCTCGTTTTGCAGTATTCAGAATGGTTGCACCCAGGGGCAAAAATGGTGGCAACAATGAGGATGGATCAGGTAGTTCTCGAGGAACGGGGATTGACCTAGAGGCTGAATTTGCCAAGGTGTATCAAACCCTGAATGCGCTGATGGCATTCAACTTGGCGCAACAGCAGGCTCAGCAGCAGAATCCGCCGCCCAATCATGGAGTTGGACATGGATTGGTGAATGCCGACCCCATCAAGCAGATCGAATCCTTTAAGAGGATGAGGCCGCCAGTCTTTGAGGGGCAAGCTGATCCAACAGCAGCAGATAATTGGATTAGGAAGATGCAGACGATTTTCGAGGTGTCAGAGACTCCGGCAGCTAGCAAAGTGAAGTTAGCTTCGATGCAGCTCGAGAAAGATGCAGGTGTCTGGTGGGAATCGCTGAAGAGGACTCTGGGAGATCAGCAGTTGACATGGGAAGCTTTTCTGGATGAGTTCAGAGATCGCTTCTTTCCTCTTGATGTACAGGAGAAGAAGGCGACTGAGTTCTTGAACCTTCAGCAGGGTGGCATGACCGTGCGGGAGTATGAGACCAAGTTTGCTCAGCTTTCGCGGTACGTGCCAGAGTTAGTTGTCGACGAGGCAAAGAAGTCCAAAAAGTTTGAGCAGGGCTTGAGGCCAAACTTGAGGTCAAGGATGGTTCCATTGGGCATCAGAAGATTCGATAAGCTGGTCAGGAGAGCAGCTATGACCGAGGAAGATATGGATCAGTCCCGGGTAAAGCAAGAGACTTGGAATAAGAAGAAGAGGCCAGCAGAAGATCAGGAAGGAGAGGAATTCCCAGTGAAGCAAAGCAAGCCCAGTGATTCAGTGCAGAAGGCACCGACAACTCAGGGGGTGACTTGCTTCTTCTGCGGGCAGACAGGACATAAAAGGAGAGAATGTCCGAAGTTGGCAAAGCAGATTTGTTTCCAGTGTGGTCAATAAGGGCATATCCGACCACGATGTCCACAGCTGAAGAAAGAGAATGCAGAGAAAGACAAGGATCCGAAGCAAGGGCGAGTGTTCACATTGACGGAAGAGGATGCGGGCAATCCAGAAATATGATCTGGGTATGCAAGAAATTTTAGAATTTATTCTTTTGTATTAAGTAAAACTTTATTTTGGAATAATTGAAGATTGAGTATTTTCTTCATGTGACAAGTTTATCGGGATTAATGGAACGAAGACAGAGTTTTATTTAATACTGTCTTCTTGCATACAATTGTGTGGAGCTTAAGGTGTTTCCAAGCAAGGTCTTGAGGTGGTTATCCTTAGTCATGCCTTTTTCTAAGGAGGGAGTGGCCACAAATTCTCGGGAGGATGAAGCAGAAGGTCAGAGTTGGATGCAGGAGTTCAGTAGTTGTTGCAGTTGGCTTCCAATGACGAGTTATCTGAGTCGCGCAGCGGAAGATTGTCTTTTCTGAGTTCTTTGCATGATTGTGTCTATTTGGTGTGATGTATTGCATTCTTTGATGTGATTGTATTTCCTAAAGTTATATTTCTACCTACGATCACTATTAGTGGGTTGTTCGAACCTCATTAGCCGTAGTTCTGAGGACAGAACTCTTCTAAGGAGGGAGTGATGTAGAACCCCGTATTTTCAAATATTATTTTAATTATTTGAAAATAAATTTAAATGATTTTCTGAGAATTTAATTGATATTTTCTAAAAGATTTATCTTTTGTACACGTGCAAAACACGTGCAAACGACTTTTGAGATGTTTGAAAAATTAAGTTTTCCTTATGAAAAACCATTATTTATTATTTGAGAATTATTTAGTATTTTTCCAGATTTTTCTGAAATTAATTGTGCCTATTTGCAATTTTTGAGAAAAGAAGGACTTATTTGCAAAATTGACCTTTTTAAGGGCTAAAGTGCAAAATTGGCATTCTGGACGTTTTAAACAGTATTGGTTAAGATTTAGAAGCATATTTTCTATTAAATCCTAATTTTAATGAATTTTGGATGAGTTTCCAAGAGTAGATAGATATACATATATAATTGTATTTTGAAGGGATTGTTTTGCGAAAGTATTTGGAAACCCTAATACTTGATTCCCGGCCTATATAAGGGAGTTTGCAGCCGTCATTCGCTGCACAACTCAGATCTCATACTATTATTTTCTTGGTGATAAAAGAGGATTTTGGATCTCACAAGAAGAAGGTTTTTCGTTGGATCTTTGCAATCTAAAGGTGAGTGATATAGACTTGTTTGTTTATATGTATGATTGCATGATTTTTTGTTTGATGTTTTCGCATCTTGTATGAATTCGATGCCATGGTTGTTATTCGTAATATACATGTGTAATCCATGATAGATTAGTAGATCTCGATTGACTATTCTTGATTACTTGAAACATGTTAAGATTTGATTATGATTATGAAAATAAGAAATTGGATGGATGAATCTTTGGATCTGGGGATTACGAATCGGATTAGATTTGAGTTGAGGAATAGATTTGGTATTGAGATAGTCTCCTGTATTGATTATTGATTTCAGACCTAATTTGTGAGATCTGTAGGCCGACAGTCGACTGGGTCTATGCATCAGTCGACTGGTACGACCCTATTATTATATTTTCAGTCTCGTGAAATCGTTCGGGACAGTCGACTGGCACTATAATCAGTCGACTGGTACGCTGAGTAAAGTTTTGTTCAGTCTTTTCGGGACAGTCGACCATGACCCCTATGAGTCGACCGTTAGCACTTGGATTGTTCTTGAGAATTATTGATAATTGTCTCGGATAAGTCGACTGATGGTTTTCTTGAGTCGACTTACTGCACTTGTTATAATCTTGGATATTGGTTCTCGGGGCAGTCGACTTACTGTCGCATAAGTCGACTGGTTCTGATGAGTTTTCATAATCTTGAGTGTTCTTTCAGTCTTTAGTTTGTTTGTAGATGGATATGTTCGTCGGTGTCTTGGCATACCGGGTTCGTATTCGATCTATACCTTCTTAGTTTGTTTGTAGATTGATATGTTCGTCGGTGTCTTGGCATGCCGGGTTCGTATTCGATCTATACCTTCTTAGTTATTTGTAGATGGATATGTTCGTCGGTGTCTTGGGATACCGGGTTCGTATTCGATCTATACCTTCTTAGTTTGTTTGTAGATGGATATGTTCGTCGGTGTCTTGGCATACCGGGTTCGTATTCGATCTATACCTTCTTAGTTTGTTTGTAGATGGATATGTTCGTCGGTGTCTTGGCATACCGGGTTCGTATTCGATCTATATTATCTTTGGTCTTGTAGATGGATATATTGTTATCCGATCTATGGCATTATTGGTGATCGATTGTTGGACATACATTGTGGTACTGAGAATTGTTGACAGTTGGACATATTCTGAGTTGTGAGGATTACTGTTTGTTCAGAACAGTTGACTGGTTCATAAGACAGTCGACTGTACCGTACAGTTAAGCTGTACATATTTTGAGAGAGATTGATTGACTGATACTTGATCGTTGGTATTGTTTCTTGACTCGGCTTCACTCATGTACTGGCCTATCGTTCTTGTTTCAGATTACATGTTCAGTTTATGTATTTTTGTTCAGTACATGTTGCTTATGTTTAGTTGTTTTGTTTATGTTTGTTGTTTATATCACTCACACCATTTATGGCTGACCCCGTAGTTTTGGGGGTTAGGGTTCAACTCTAGCCTCACATGTTGCAGGTTGCTTAGAATTGGAGGCTTTGGATGCTTGGGTTAGCTATAGAGATTATGAGTATTATAATAGAGCCTTGTGTAAATTGTTGTAAGAAGAGTTTTGTAAAATGGATTGTTGTAATTTAAAGTGTTTGTATTTCCGCTGCAATGTTAAAGATTATTGTAATAAAGATTTGGAATAAAATGATTTGAGTTTTTGGGCTATGTATGTTGTTACATTGAAGTGGATCGCTGGAAAAGTGCCACGTATTTTCTAAAGTTTCGTATTTAGAAATTCGGGGCGCTACAGGATCAATTAGAGAGTAGCCTAGGGGGGATAAGTCGGAACAGATGCCGTCGAGATTAAGGCTAAGAGGAAGCTGGTGGTGAAGACATGAAGGGATTAGGTTGAGGGTGGAGTGACATTATGAAGCATTGCGAAGTAAATATATAGATAACAGAGGGTATATATAAAGTCAGAAAAAAGATGTGTGAGGATCACATAGGATCATACCATCAAATTCAATAACATAGAGTAACTGAAGGCATCATAGTTCAAGAACAGAAAACCCCATGGTAATTCTAAATAACAAAACAAACATCAAGGTATTTTACAGTAAAACATAGCAAACTTTAGGGTACGTTCTAATAAATTAGCCCTTTTGTTTTGAAAGAAGCTGTCAAACAATTATCACTTTCATAATAATATTAATGCATTTATTCAAAAAGTTATATCCATAAAATATCTATAAATAAACATGTGCTTTGTCCCTCTTCAATCTAAGAGGGCTTAATCGAAAAAGGTCCATTCCTATTTATTGTATCCAAAAAAACAGGTATCAGAAATATGAGATGATCATACATCTCAATACCTCAAAGACACCGATTATCAGAGCATAGTACCATACAGCTCAATGCACAACTAAATTGTAAACAATATTTTCATTAAGGTTTGAGTAATTAAAATTCCCGCAACTCTATATTTGAAAAAATTTCCTACAAGATCAACATGTTCCCGAAATAATCACTATTTTCGTACTGCAAGAAAGAAACAAGGATGTGAGACGCTCATAATATTCCTGAACATGCATTAGAGAAAATTGGTATGGGGAACATACATTGGCAGTTTCAGATATTCAGGATCGGAAACAATTTTTCTAAAGTAACTTCTGCGAATGAATTTTCTACATTGGGTGAAACTGACAAATGCAAGTTGAGCAGTAATTGTCCCGCTAACATCCTCATGTCCAGATTCATTGATGTTTTTGAAGAAATTATGCACCGAAACACTCTCCAAAATTGCTGGAAATTGAATTGATAGCAACCATATAGCCAGCTGATTACTTATAAGTTAGTAGCGATTAGCAATTAATTAGGTTGCAGCTAGACTATACTATTTACACTCCTAAATCTAACTGTGATTTTGATGTACTACATATCCGTTTGTGTAAATACTAAATACAAACCTAAAGAAAATTAACAGTCTACAAAACAGACATAGTACTTCTTCGATCACCTCTATACATAGATTCAGGATATAATCAACACCACTGTTACCTTCACGGAAAGTGTGGCTAACGTAATAATCCGGTAGGAAAATTTAAATAATCCACTCATCATGCAGGCAGTAAAAACATTACCTTCTCGATGTCTTTCTGCATGAAGCAAGTCTAAATTAACTTGAAGAGTATCCCCTCTTTGTTCTGAAATAAATGAAGAGTAAATAGAAAATATTGCAGTGAAGAGGACTGGCTATTGCAGATCTAGGACATTTAAGCTGGATATTTTTTCCAAACCAAGAAAGTAGACATTCCCCTTCCAGCCAAGAGAATCCTCGTCAAGTTTATGTCAAAAGTTTAAACAATTATCAAGCTTGATACCTGTTAATAACCCGACGAACTATATTGCAAGTTTGGTAGCAAAGTGGTAGGGGCATTCTCATATTGCTGGATATTGATGTGAATTTTCATGTCTGATGCATAATTAACAGAAAACTTGCAGCACCTGCTGGTTATTTGTATCATGGCATGCACAAACTAATTATCTCTTAATAGACTAAACAATATATGGTATGAAGTTACACATAAATTTCAAGTTTGCAAGAAAAAAAACTTATTGTATATTGCCGCAAAAAATGGAAACAAACACAACTCTTTAGATTACTTAACTTTCTTCACAAAATGTTCCAACCAACTAAAACTGATGAGGACATCTTTCCAGTTTAGGATTTTTATTTTATTACCATTTTTATTTCTGGCAATTATAGCCATTTGTAATCTTTTTGTAATTTTTTTAGATTTTGAGAATATTTTGGAGATGTATTTCAAGATGTATTTGAGCCTATTTAAAGGTCATGAGATTAATGAGAAAGCATGCCATTATTGATTAAAAAAAATCTGTGTTGAGTTTTTGCTCTTCCTTTTTTCTCTTTTGTGTGATACAACTGAGATCTCCAAATTAGGGTTTGTGATAAATCCTAATCTAATTTTAGAGTTAGTGATTAATTCTAAAATCTATCCCCAATAAAAAAAATCCCCAATACAAATCATAATCCTCTAATCCAAAACCTAATCCCCTACTCAAACCCTAATCCTCTATCCCATACCCGCCGCCTCCTTCTTCTTCTTCCTTCTTCGTTTTCCCAAACCCACCCGAAGCTCCAAAACCGATCTCCACTAAAAGACCCAACTCCACATACTCCCGACTCCTTCAACCTCCGTCGACATCCCAATCCTCCCAATCACTGTCGCCACCCTCCTCACCTTCTCCTTCCCCACCTTCGTCCCGAACGAACCCAATCCCGCACCCCCAATCTCCGGCGACCCATCACCACCCCTACAACCTCCATCCCCTCGTCTCCTTCATCCTCCACTCCCGACCCTAGATCCCCTCTCCCCGAAGCCACCACAGTTCCAAGTCCCTTAACCCTAGCCCTTTGCCTCTCTCCCCCACCGCTGCCTTCTCCGCCGGCACCGTCGCATCCGGCCGTCGCCGCCCCCGCTCGCCGCCAACGAGCCACGTCGACCTGATCTGCCAACTGCGTTGGCTTAGTTGCTGCCCTGATCTGCCAACTGCGTTGGCTTAGTTGCTGACTTTGCTCCCTGTGTTGCTGTGATCTTGGTTGCTGTCCACTCCTACATCTACGCTGGTTTTCTTCACATTCGGTATAATCTTTCCATTATTAAGTATTTGTGTTTTACTGCCATATTATCTAGCATATTATCTAATTTGCCTGTCGACCACAAAATACTGAGATTGAGTGATCCATATGCTAGATTAGTGTACGAATCGGTATTCTACGAATGTGTTTTATTTATTGATTATAAGGTTGAATTATTAATTGGGACTGTTACATTTGATTCAATTCTTGAAAACCCATCAAACTTGTTAACTGTTAAAAATTTCTAACTTAGATCAGCACTTTCATGTTGGTAAAATTAACCCATTAAAATTCTTGGAAATTCTCTATTTTAGGGTTGGTTTTACATCAAAAACAATACGAACAAATGCTATGTGTAACAATGCAACAATAGGTATATGAATTCAGAGAAAAAAAATTCAAGTGGTTAATGTATGCAGAATCAAAACCCAACTCAAAATACAGATTGCAGCACTTACATTAGAAAGAAATACAACACAGAAATCTATGTTTCGATCGAGAAAAAACTTACTGTGTAAATAAGTAATTTTGAAGAAGATTAAACCAAATCAATTTGCTGCAACTTTGTAGATGAATTGGAGAAGGAAGCAAACAAATGAAAGAAGTGATCCACACTCAAAAAACAAATAAAAACCAAACAAACAAACAGACAAAAAAATAAACCAACTAATAAACCAACTAACTAAAAGAAAATTATGTCTGAAACCAACCTGCAAGAACAACTGAAAGCAGAGATACAATCACAAGAAAAAAGAGGAATTTGCGTTAAACAAATATGTATGGAAATTTGCAATAAATATTGCAAGAACAAATGAAAGCAGAAAAACAATCTAAAATATGTATGGAAATAGTTAGTTCCATACATAGTGTTTACAATTTGTACAAGAAAATAATATCATTTAACCCACAGAATAAAATATCAAGCGTATTTGCATTAAACAAGAATTCAGAATGTATAAAAATATATATGTAGAAAAATTGGAATTTCTCTTCGTAAATTTTACCTTTGATTGCTACACGAACAACCTAGCCTTCCAATTTGCGAACTTGTGATGAGACGAAACTTGCAATGAATTTATCTAGCAATTTTATTGGGTATTTATAGCCTATAGGGGAACATTAACTTGAGGTGAATGTATATCTCTTATATCTAATTTTTAAATAAATATAATATGATCCAATCAATTGAATATGTGATGTATGATTAATTTAATTTGAATTTTTATTTTTGGAGGTTTCGAGATAAATCTGAAAGTTGAATTAAGATCTAATGATCTAGCAGTAATTGGCTTAAGTTGATTTATACATCGACGGCTGAGATTGGCTCTTTAAGAGTTCAAAATAGATGATGGAAAAATCTAGTAAAAGTTTATAGATACATAAAGGAAACTGTTTTATTTCCAAACTGTTTCTTAAGATTGAAAGAGAACATTATAAGAGGAATAATCAAACTCATTGCAACATTATACACTTTGTTACACTGATCATTGTGGTTTGTTTTTTCTAATAGGGATTTGGCCTACTGACACTGCAAGCTCACTCTCCGATGCTGAAACCCCCAGTGTGGTGTACAAAGAGCATATTCTAAAAAAGATTCCTATAATAAATTAACAGAGCTACTAACTCAGTTGGTATTTTGAAAGATTTATAATAGTTTCAGTTGGTTTAAAAAAAATATAAAACTTATAGTTGTAATATATTAGGCCAAGCTAAAATTCAAAATAAGTTAGTCATATTGTGTTGTGCGTTCAAGAAGAAAAATTGTTAAAATTCAAATTAAGTTAATCATATTATTATGCTACTTTTATAAGAGAGTAAATTTGCAAAAAAAAAAGTTGTTGAAATTAGTAAAAAAAAATAATAATTTATTGGTTGAAACTTTAAACTATTTTTTAATAGTAAATTTGTTACTTCATTCAAATTTAAATTTGTTATCTTATTTATTAATAAAAACTTTAATAATGTATAAAAATTTAATGTGTAAAAGCTTATAACGCACAAACTATAAAAAGATAATCAAATAATCTTATTAATTATCATATTTTAGGATATAATCTATATATCTTCCATTCTATCTATCTTATAACTATCTACATTTGAATGTAGATACCCTTAACAGTATAGTTTAGTCAATCGCATTTAATAATGATCATCAGGTGCTCGTTTCAAGTCTATATTCACCATCACAGTATGTTCCAAAGCTATGTTCTAAGAAAGATGGCTGGGAGGGCCAATATTAAAAGGGTATTTGACTATGCGTATTACTAATCATGCTGGATGCTTTTGAACTTAGTTCAGTAACTTTGGCCAAGGGATTCATAAGTTATAGCTTTGTAAGTTTTAATCATTAGTTTTCCTGCAAGCATGCCCATATCAATTTTATTGAGAATAACACCCAACCAAGATCTGTGGTTCACAGAAATTTTTTTGAATAACTCAGGCATACTGCACAAAAAAATGTACACAACATCAGAAATTTGAAAAATCCTCAGTTACAATATATTCTCCTTGAATCTTGAGCAAAGTAATAGACAATCAGTAATATGAAGAAAATTGTTTATTTCTCATGTTATTGTAATGGTTCTTATATTTTAGACATAGGTGTTGGTATTGTCCAACAGACTATGATGGAGAAACTATATAACTTTAAACAGGAACTGTATTTTGTTATCAGTTGACTTGTTAAAATTTGTTGATAACTTTGGTGTTCTCAGTATATTTTACTACCAAATGTTAGTATACTTTCATGTTCATATGTTTATGCATACTGGATACACTTGTGTTAGAGAAAATATTTGCTATTTTCATTGCAACTGAAATTCATTTAAATCTTTCACTGCATTTGAAATCAATTAATAGAAACACATTGAAATCAGAAGAAGCAGAAACAGAACAGTACAGGTACATTCATTCCGTGCACACATCCAACATGTTCGGTCCTTTAATTCTGCGTGAGAAAATATGAACAAATGAAGGGTACAATTCTATCCTCATACTGCACCAAAACTACATATTTGAAGAGAAGCTTGTCGTTTTGATTCCTCAATATGAGTCCAGTCCATACACCCACAAACAAGAATTGGCCTCTCTACATGATATCCTACTGATTCTTTCTCCAACTGCGAGCAGTACTTCTGAAAAGTTTCCACGTTCACTTGAAGCCTGAAATCGAGACCGAATAAGAAGTTTATCTCCAATTTGACACTAAAATATATTTGACCGATTTATTCAATTCTTGGGAGTAATGATTATGAAGCACAGGCTATAACAGAGCTGTGTCGTGTCTGAGATGTGTCCAGCACACGCAAATGACACGACACTGGCCATACTTCATACTGTAAGCAAAAGAAAAATAGCATCAACCCTAGCCCACTTATCAGAAACTATAAATTCAGTACCTAGAGAATGTTTCATGAGGTAGGTTGAACCCCTCATGATCAAAGTTTTCCAGAACTCCCTGTAGGTCTTTGGCTTGTAAGATCCCGCTTTGGCTTGCCTACAGCTTCAACGCCCTGGTTCATCTGGTTTGTATCTAGCTTTTGATCACCCGTAGTTTCAATATCCTTTAGAATTGAATCATGACTTCATTTAAATGTGGTAACTTCAAATTTGTACAATTTATATATAAAAAAAGAGGATTAAAGTAATTAAAGATATGGAGATTAGAAGATATAAATGGGTCATGATCGATATATATAGAAATTAGGAAAGTTGTAAATTGCTTTATTAGCTTATATAGCTCACAAATTTAAAGAGTATAAAGACAAGAATAACACTTCATTGCAGGACTAATGGTAAAAGATAATCTAAGATAGCAAATATAATTCCCAGAAAAGTCACACATAATATCATGATTCAAGAATCATGCCTGGAGTTAATATTTGGAGGGTCTGGCTTATAGAGATGTTTTGATTCAATACCCTTCAGAAATGAAACATGAAAAAATTACATAATCCAAGACTTTTATCAACACAACAAAATTATTTAAATGGAACAGTTATTTGGCAGCTCACAAGTAAAAAAATGAAAATTTTGAAGAAAAAATAGGCCTCACAAGTTGCATAATTGCATCTACAAGGACGTCAATGTTCCCAGAGCTAAACAGTAAACAACAATTATAGCAACTTAAGTGTCATATATAGCCTCAGTTACTAATATTATTTCATTTATTGATGGCATACCACAGCATCAAATGTATCATCAAAATCGTCAACCGAAAAACAAATATTGGGATAGGCAGGTACTGTTTCAACTCTGATATGGAGTCTGGGACCTTAAATAGCATCTAAAGTAAATAGTTATGTCATCCACATGATAATGTGATTTTGGTCCATATAGTATCAAATTTTACAAAACCTTCTCAACATCATAGGATCACTGACGTTTGAAGTCTTGCCAACAAAATTGAGTTATATGCACATTAAAAATTCTAAAGCTTCACAGACATAAGCATGAACCTTCCAAGTACACAGTTGGAAGAAGACTTTGTATTGGCCCAGTTATATAATAGAAACTTTTAACATTAACATCTTGGAGCCTATAAGCCAATTAGAGATTTGGTGAGGATGGACGAAAAAAATTGTACCTGAAGGACAAAGAGGCCTGAATGAACACAGCACAAAACTGGCCGCACTGGAAGAGTTCATCAGTATTCATATAGCTTGTTTAATGTTAACTTAAATCTAACATTGAAGTTTCCCTGATTCTCATACGGGTTCTTCAGGTTCTGCACTGAAACTACTTTCACCCCCTTTTCCTCTTGCCTGTAACACACACACACACATATATAAGATACTTAAGCAGTTGCAATTCCCAGAGTTCTAAATCAACTGAAATTCAGAAATGATGTTAATTAAATATTTCATATGACATTAACATTAGTATACGCCTATTCGGTTATTGTGTTGCTCATGATTGGTTGATCAACCCAAAAAGTTATTATTGAAATTTCCTTAAATTTATTATAAGAGTATAATTCATTGTCAAAATTTTCAATATTAAATTTTTGTTATTTTCTTTCTCTCTTCTCTCGATCTATACTATTGCTGAAATTTGAATTCTTGAATCTTGAAGGAGCTGGTTTTCTCGAAAATGTGATTATCCAGGTTAAATATAACCTATTTAACCTAAACATAGTTTTGATTGCCAATAAATGTGATTGTGCCAATAAGTTATGACTATTTGGCAGTAAATAAAATCACATAAGAAATTGAACCTAAACTTAAATGTGTCTTGACTGGTGAAATATTCTAAACTTGTGTAATAACCTCTCTTCAGCTGATGAAGATGCTGAATGATTCTTTTGACCAGAAGTCGGGACTTGGTCTTTCATATTCTCTGCAAAACAAAAGTGGCAAAAAAAATTCAAAAATCATAAACAAAATGCTAGGTACGGATTGTAACTTCTTGAAATTACATTAAGACACAACATGATATACTAAGGCTGATACAACAAGCATTCATTAATGAATTCCTAAGCAAACAAGATATGATTATTTTACATCTAACACCATGTTTTCTGATTGGGGTACCTGTGATAAACCGATAGTACATGTGATAGTATTCGAGAAGCATTAATGGAAATTGTCTTTTAAAAATATGGACATATAAGCCAATAATAATAACATAACCAAATAATGTATCTTAAACATTTAACATAAACCACCAATCTGTGCCCCAAATAGTTGTCTTTCACAACTATTTGAAGCAAAATTGTCTTCAAATTCACGTTTCAGATTAAGTTTTGAGAAATTGAGATAGAGAACAAGATAAAGGGAAGTTGTCTTTGGAGTCTATATAAAGTTATCAAAATCTTCCTTTCCATTCAAGCAAAATTTCAAGCAAAATTCATGCATTCGAAATACATCAGACCATGTTCCTATCTTGGTCGATACGGGCGAAGAGGATAGAAGAAGACAAAGAGTATTCCGGTTTGAGAAGATGTGGCTGTCTAACAACGACTGTCATGAAATTGTCAAGAAGTGCTGGGACGAGGAACATGGGCAGGTTGAACCAGCTGCCAGATTGAACAAAAAATTGGGTTGTCTTAGAAGAAGACTAAGAAGGTGGAATAAAATGACGTTCGGGAATATATTGAAAAAGAAACACGAGGTCATCATCGAGATGGAGGAACTCGAAAAAAAGGAGGAAGTTGGTGTCCTAGATGATTTTCAGTTCCACAGACTAACGACATGCAGAGAAGAAATCCAGCAATCATACATCAACGAGGAAATTATATGGCGGCAACGATCCAGGGTCAGGTGGCTGAAAGAAGGGGATGCTAACACTAAATACTTCCACAAGGTCGCAAGTATGCGACGCAGAGTCAACCACATCCACTCTCTGGATATCGACGGTATAGAGGTGGATGATGACAGACTGATTCGACACCATGTGGATGCTAAGTTCAAAGAAATCCTAGGACAAAACAGGCAAGGACAAAGCGAATCCAATGAGAATTTATGGGAGGTACTACAAGGAGAAAACTTACACAGAGTGGAGGCCCTGCAAGACCCTTTCACGATGGAGGAGGTGAAGGCTCCTGTGTGGGGGCTGGGACAAGACAAAGCACCAGGACCAGATGGATTCCCTATGTTTTTCTACAGACGATTCTGGGATATTGTGAGGCATGATGTTATGGCTATCATGCATGCTTTCTACGACGGTTCTTTGAACATGGAGAGAATCAACTACGCTAATGTTTGCCTTATCCCCAAAAAGCAAGCGGCAAGAGATGTAAATGACTTCAGACCGATCAGTTTGATTAATTGCTCAATGAAAATCATCACAAAGGTCCTCGCCAACAGACTGGGAAGAATTATTGGGGACATCATAGAGGACTACCAGACAGGCTTTATTGCCGGAAGAGACATTCTGGAAGGAGTTGCGCTGGTGCAGGAAGTCATACAAGACACGAAGAGGCGTAAGAAGGCGGGCTTCATGCTGAAACTAGATTTCGAGAAGGCATACGATAAGGTAGAATGGAAATACTTATTGGAGATCCTCCAGAGAAGAGGCTTTGGTGACAGATGGATAGGATGGATTCAGACTTGGCTAAATACTTCCAAGTTCTTTGTATTGGTAAATGGGGAACCAGGAAAGGAAATCAGATGGAGGAGAGGACTGAGGCAAGGTGATCCACTGTCACCACTCTTGTTCACCCTAGTAGGGGACGGTCTGCATAGAATGCTCCACGCCTACAGAGAAAATGGGCTTATCAATGGCCTAGGTTTGAGGAGAGGTATCTTTGCAGTTATGAATGTCCAATATGCAGATGATACTGTCATTTTTGGGGAGTGTGATACTACGCAAGCAGTTCTCCTAAAATGGGGCCTCTATTTATTTGAAGAATGGTCAGGACTAAAAGTCAACTATAACAAAAGCTCCATTACCCTCCTAGGGGAGTCGGGGGAAGTAGGAACCTCTGTGGCCAATATTTTAAATTGTCCAATCCAGAAACTTCCGATTAAATACCTGGGGTTGCCAATCAATACGGGTAATATCAAGAGAGGGGAATGGCATGGCATCATTGGCAGGATCGCGAACAGGCTAGAGGGATGGAAAGGTAAAATGCTGTCTTTAGGAGGAAGACTTGTATTGCTGAATTCCGTCGTCAACTCTATTCCTCTGTACTTTATGTCTTTCTACCAAATTCCGGTATGGGTGATCAAAAAGATTGACAGACTGAGGAGACAGTTTTTATGGCATGGCACGGGGGAAGGTAAAGGGTATGCCTTAATCAAATGGGGCATAGTGTGCAGACGAAAAGAGTTTGGAGGGTTAGGGATCGTCAACATTCGCCAAATGAACCGAGCCTTGCTTTGCAAATGGTGGTGGAAACTCAAAACTAAAACAAAGACTAAATGGGGCACTATGATAAAAGCATCATATATGAAGAATGACTGCATACACCAGAGACAAAAAAACAAGGATTCAGCATCCGGTTTCTGGAGAGGGGTCAATAACACTAGAGACATCTTCATCTGTGGGGTAACTTTCTCAATTGGAAACGGAAAAACGACGTGCTTCTGGAAGGACAAATGGTGTAGCAATATTAACCTTAAAAGGAGATTCCCACAAGCTTACAGATTTGCTACGGATAAATATGATCGGGTAGCTAAAAATTGGAGGAATGAGGAGTGGAGACCAAGACTAACAGGCAGACTCACAAATGAGGTTAGAAGACAAAAACCTGAGATCATTGACTTCCTACAGGATTGGAAGCCAACGGGGGATGATCAAGAGGACAGATCTAAATGGGAGGCAGAAAAAGGGGGAGTCTTCTCAGTAAAATCAACGTATAAATTGCTAAACGATGGGGGAATTAGAGTAGTCGATCCAGTATGAAAGGCAAAGGCACCACTTAAAGTGAAGACTTTTAATTGGCTAGCATGTAGAAACACCATTCTAACTTGGGATAATTTGGTTAGGAAACAGTGGCAGGGACTGATAAACTGCATTATGTGCAATCAGGAGGATGAAACGGTGGACCACTTACTGGTTACGTGTAGCTTTGCGATGCCAATTTGGAATGACCTGCTTAAAAGACTAGGGATTTTCGGGCCGGGTCCGGAAACGATACTTCACGCTTGAGGGGAGGGGGAGGGTAGATGGAGAGAAGGGAACATCCAAAGCAGCAAGTCATGTATTTGGGACACTAGGGTGGCGGCTATATGTTGGGGCATATGGCTTGAAAGAAACAATCGAATCTTTAAAAGCACACACAGACACATCATGCATCAACAGTTGCTGCTCAAGATTATTGCTAATATTATGTTCTGGTCTGAAACGGCAGGTGACGAACAGGCAAAGAAGATCAAGGACATATACAAGGACATTGCCACCAGCCAGGTCGAAATTCAGGAAGGGGGAAGCACAACAGAAGAGGCTTGACTACATGGTGTCAGGAGGGTGGAATATGCAGCCGGGGGAAGTGCTTCATGTTTGTTTCAGGACTATATTTTGATGTATTTTGGCCCTTTATTTTTACTTGTATGTATTTTGGTGGGACTCATGGGATCGGATGCGACCTATGTAGGGAAACTTTTTGTTGTTTTGGGTGGACAATGAGTATCATGACCCGAATGTGGGTGACATGAACATCATTGTCCGTTGATGGTTTTTGTGTTTTATTAAAATCTTTTTAATGAAACTAGGGGGGGCCTAGGCCAACCTTTTTTAATCAAAAAAAAATAAAAATTCACCAGATGTAAGAACAAAGCTTCAACTATCAAAATAGATTAATAAGTATAAAAAAAATCTAAATCAATACATGGGTTTTGTTTCCTAGCAATGAAAAGGAAACTACCAAAATTTGCAAATTTGTACCCATTTACACAAAGGTTAACCTACTATACAAAATGGAATTAATATGACAGTTTAAATCACTACATGGGTAAAAAGGAAACAACCAAAATTAGCAAATTTGTTCCATATACACAAAGATTAACCAAAAATATAAACAAAGAATTCTAGAGAAAACCCAGATGAGAACATACTTTGAAACTCAGGGGGCAAAAAAAAAAGCCTTCTGGACAAATTCCAGCTACAAAATGGGTTATATTATTACAATGGAAAGAAGAATTCTTGGATCTCTTATTTGGATTGAAATGCCTAGTAGGTGAAACTTCTCAGTGCATGGAATGACCTGAATAATCACGAGTTAGAACCATCAAAAATATCCATCCATTCAATTGTTGTATGCTTTTAATGGACTACTTGCCTTACATGTACTCTTTGATTTCATTATGTGTCATAAAACCTTCGACATAATCTATGATATCTGAAACTTAAGGAAAAAGAAAATGATAACATTAGGATGATAAACAAAAGGAGAAAATCTTATTATTAATTCTATTACATCTTAAGAACTTGAAAGAAAAAAACAGAAATAACCTACCTTAGGCATTAACACTTCCTTATAAACCACATTTTTGGTGTATGAACCTTTAAGCTTAGCATGTTGATCTGGCTTTATTAGAATTTTAGTATCCTTCATGGACATTCCTCTAGAAAGAGCAATGTATAGTTGTCCGTGAGAAAATACATTATTTGGCAGATAAACTCCAACATGTGGTATTGTTTGTCCTTGTGCCTTATTAATTGTCATTGCAAAGCAAAGACGAACTGGAAATTGTTTCCTTTTAAATTTGAAAGGATAATTCTCATCTTCGTTCGGACATAAGGGTATCCTTGGAAGAAAAAAATGTTTACCAGAAAATTGACCCGTCGATATTTCTACAAGGATAACATTGTCTCTAAAATCTTGACATACCATTCTTGTTCTATTGCATAAACCTTGTGATGGATCTAGATTTCTTAATAATATAACTGGAGAATTTTTTTCAGTATTAGTTTATGTGTTGGAAGCCCATTTGGGACAAGTGAATTAAGAAATTCTTGTTGATATAAATTATGAGGATCATCAATTGCAGAATCAAAACTGAAGTAAGTAACTTCTTCTCCAGGAAATCTAGTAATCATTCTATCATTTAATGAATTAACCCACTCATTTTTTGCTGCTAAAATAGCACACGTGGTGATGTAGCCAGGAGAGTGTGCATGTTGATGGAGTGAAGGAAAAACATTATCAAGCAAGGCATTCTCTGATACTTCATCATTTATGTATTCAATGATCATCTCCTTTGGAATTTGAACTAAATCATCGCCCACAACAGGCTCCTCTCCATTCCCTATTCGAAGCAAAAAGTCACTGAATAATTTATCTGATATTGCCCTCATATTTTGTTGTAATTGTATAATTTCCATTTCTTGCCATAGATTTGATTTTACTAAGGTAGAAGCAACAGTTTGTTCTCTCGTTCCATGTGGTACCACTGGAAGGACTTGTCGAAAATCTCCACCAAATACCATAACTTTACCACCGAATGGCTTATTAGAGTTCATTAAATCTCTCAAAGTACGATCTAATGTCTCAACATTTTTACGATTTGACATTGGTGCTTCATCCCATATAATTAAGACTGCCTTTCTCAGTAGTTTTGCAAGGCCTTTTTGTTTTGAAATGCTACACATGCTTTTGACATCAATTTTTGTGATTGGTATCTTAAATCTTGAATGAGCAGTTCGTCCTCCTGGCATAATTGCAGCTGCGACTCCTGATGATGCTATGGCAATTGCGATCTTTCCGCTTGTCCTTAATGTAGCAAGAATTGCACGATACAAGTATGTTTTTCCTGTTCCACCAGGACCATCGATAAAAAATACCCCATGTTGATTATTATCTATGCGCTTCATGATATTGTCATGTGCATTTTTCTATTCATTATTAAGCCTTGATGAGGAAAGCAGGTCTTCTGGAGGGGTGATAATGCTCAGTTCGTCATTGATCTCCTTCATATCTTCATTATTGTTATAATCATATAAATCAACTCGTGGTAGATCATAATCTGTTATGCTCTTTCCCATGCATTCTAGGAAGATATTGATGCAAGCTAATGTTTTGAAAATTTGGCTTTCTAGTGAGGCATCTTGTTTTCTGAAGTCGTCGAATAATGCTTTAAAATTTTCTTCCCATAACTTCTTCACACAAGTTGGTTGGCAATAAATCAACATTGTCGCAAAAAGTCTTAGTAATTCTGAAGGCATTTGAAAGTTTGCCGCTTCATTTAGACATTCTGAAATACTATTATCTGTTTCCAATAATCCTCGTTTCTCTGCAGATTCACTGAAAGTTGCACACTTTATTTCATTAAAAGTGAGTAGGTCATCAAACGATGTTGGCCCAGGAACATGATTCAGCAATAACCGTAGATAGTAACGTTCTCCTTCAATAGGATTGGCAGTATTGATTCGACCAATCTGCAATTGTTTTCGTCTTTTCGTTCACTTCTTTCCTGTATTGTTCCATGCATAGCGTTCCGGAAATTCTTTGTACAAGTATTTTCGTGCATCTTTATCTTTCCTATTCATTTTTTTAAAAAAAATTCAAAATTGTATCTAGAATATTTTTTTTAATCTAAAAAAATTTTGCTTGTAAACTTTAGATAATTCAAATAATACAATCAAACCTGTTTTGTTCAAAGAATTCGGTCAACATTGTCTTTGAAAAGTAATCAAGTTGTACCAAATCTTTTAAATTTTGATTTTCTGCATAATACACATAATGGCTTTTAGGAAGATGTAATTGCAAATTCCTAACAGAAGGATACATCTCATTAAGATCAAATTCAAAGATTCTCCATATAGCTTCTAGTGCTGATACCCATCTTGCATCTTGGAATTGTTGGATCTCGTCAATAGTAGTTTCTTTATCAACAGTAGTTTCTTTATCAGAAGGTGCAATTCGTAATGACACTCGATGATGACCTTTATATATGTATTTATAAAGATATTTAACTGCGCTTATCCCAGAACATATTTCAATATTTATGTGACAGTTGTATCGAGTCAATAAGTATGGATTATATGGAACTACGCATCGATTATTGAGCATATGATTTCTTACTTTGGCTTGTTGCCCATTATTTCTTCTCCTGTAAATTGGGTACGAATCCTTTCCTTGAGAAGTCTTTTCACAAAACTGTTTCGGATAGTTGTCCTTGCAAGCTCCCTTCTGCATGCATATATTTGTCTTTTTAAGAATTCCACATGGGCCATGCATCATATGCTTCACAACTAATGCATACAGTTCAGGATATTTAATGCTATTTGGAATTTCTGCACATACCATTTTGTCATACATGTCAGGAGTAGATATCTTATATCCATGCTTCATTATGACTAAAATATGGGCATGTGGCAACCCTCTCTTCGGAAATTCAATAACATGAACATGGGCAATTACAGGTCCAAAAATAAATTTTTTGAAAAGTTGGTCTTTTAGATCTTGTAACTTGGCTTGAAAGATTCGTGATACTAAATCTGGCCTGTCTTGACTATGTTGTCTTGGCTTTAACTCATCATGAATTTCTTTCCATTCGGGATTGCAAGACATAGTTATAAACAAATTAGGTCTACCATATTTTTGAACCAATGCCTTTGAGTCCAAATATCTGCGTCTCATATCTCTTGGTCCACCAATAAATGATGCCGGGAGTATTAATCTCTGACCAACATTTGTCCCTCTTGTTTCACTTGCTAACACACTGTCAACTACACCTTTGTATAACTCTGCACGAATTTTTTTTGGCCACCATTCCGAAAGAAGTCCAGTCTTGTTGTTTCCATCTTTATGTTCATATCAACTAAAAATTGTTGCGATAATCTTCCAGCATAATGGATGGGGGGGAAAAATATTCTCTCGAATTTGAAGTTTATAGCAATAATATTCTCTGCAAGATACTCTATTTTTACTTCCTTTAAGAATATCACTTTCTTCTCTGTCAAAAATTTCATTCTCATATGTCAATTCAACCCTATCATTCTGTTCTATGACATCACTTGTATATTGACATTTTCTCTTAATATTTTGGTGCCATCCAACTTCTCCGTAAGGAAAAAGCAATGGATACTGTAAAGGATCATAGCATCCAAAGTAATGTTTCACTATACGATGTAATTCGGAGCGTGAATTAATGAGAATATCTCGGCCATCAACTGGTGATGAATCATTTCCTTCAATCCATATTGCCGCCACTTGATCTGATGTTGGAGTATTATATACTCTTTGATCAACTTGACCATTACACTTAATAACAATATCATGGCTATCTGCATATTGATTATCCTTCATTGAACGAAAAAAATTGCCATAAGGATTGACTGATAATATTTCCAATAACTTTTTAACCAATATTTTATCAACATTTGCTGAAGGTATTGCACTAACTCTGTTTTCAACCTCATTATTGGTGTCATAAATATACAACTGAAGGTATTGTGGTGCACTGTCACCTTTGGCTATAGAAGGTTAGGTGTGATAAACGTGTCCTTGAACTCTGAATGTATAGATTCCTTGCTTTAAGTTAGCTAGATTATGGTCCAACTTAACACCAAATGATGTAAAAGAGAATATGCTATTGTATGCATGTATTTTATTTCTGAATTCTTTTGATTCCTCATCTAAAGAAGTATATAAAGCTTTTAATGCTTCAGGTACAACAGTAGGAGCCAACCTAATTTGTCCGTTATAGCAACAAAATGCTGGAGTCTCATATTGAAATACTTTTGCAAAACAATAAGTGCAAAAACGGGGCTTCTCCAATATATGCAATGCAGAGCATGAAGGATCATAATCATCATTTTCATTGATAATATTGTTTGTTGTACCATCTATTTCAATAAACTATTAAGTTAGTTTTTTTTTATTTAAATATGTTAGTCTAATACAAACTCAAAAGTAGTTGTTACTGACCTTCATTTATAGAATTTGATGTATTGAGTTGAGCCGTCAACAAACAACTTTTCTTCCTTTGCCTTTTATTGTCAGGTTTGTCATTCAAAGATTGATTTTTTCGTTTTCTTTGCTCAAGAGTCATGTTAGCATATCTTCTCCTATTATAGTCTTTCTTTGCTTGAATTTCCATCTTCAAAATTTCAGCAACAAAATTTAATATAACACTACTTGAAGGTTACACTGCTTACAAAACTGTCGCAAAACAAACATTTTACCATCAGATAAATATTTGAAAGTACTAAGCAAACAAGTAATAAAAGAATGAGAGAGCTGTATAATATAAAGGTTATGGGAATACAAGTACCAAGCAAACAAGTAATACAAGTACTGTAAGCAAACAAGTAACACAAGTACTAAGCAAACAAGTAATACAAAAAGAACCCATGAATTTATCTACTATCACATATATTATCTCAAATTCCCAACGTAATAAACGTTCAATCAAGCCCAGAAACTTAAATATGATCACAAACTTCCTTCAAGTTATTCATAAATAACCATAAAAATCAAAACTTTTTGTTCATATTCAATGCATTGTTCATCATGCACCCATCAATATAAATCAGAATTTTAAAAAAAAGAATAAGGAGGATACCGATGGTGGTGGTTTGGGGGGGGAGTCGGCGTCAGTCGGCGGATGCGGGAAAGTGTGGCGGCACGCAGATCAGGACAGCGGAAGGAGGCCTGGGGGTTGATGGAATCAGAAGCAAAAAAATTAAAAAGAGAATAAGGAGGATGCCGATGGTGGTGGTGGTGGTTGGGGGATTGGGGAGGGGTTGTCGGCGTCAGGCGTCGGATGCGGTCCGTGGCGGCGCGCGAATCAAAGCAGCGGAAACAGGCCGGGGGGTTGCTGGGGTTATCTATTAGGATTTAGGGGTGCTATAGATGGGAATACATACAGAAGATAGGAAAAAAGCATTGCACGTGTAATACACGTTCTTATTAAGTTATTTAATCTGAGACTTTAATCGTGTAGATCAATATAATAGATCGTCGGTCTAGATCTTCTCCTGACAGATTTTTTTTATTGTGGCTTTTATAATAGAAATAGCATTAGACTAACATCACTCAGCCCCTATATTTACTGATCAAGAAATTGTCATTACAATATCAAAGCGCAATCAAATTTATAATTTAAAAAAAAAATCAAACCAACAAAGAAGCAAACAACAATGTGATAAGTGATTAAGCAATCAAACAACCGTACAACTAAAAACAATAACACTTACAAGATCATCACCACAACAGGAGATAATCCCCGCGGCTGCCAAGGCATAGTTCATCCCATGTACCTCGATCCTCCCACTCTAGTCCAGGAACGGCGACACAAATGGCAGCTCCAATCTCTCAGCTGCCCCCAATTCAATCCAAATCAGATTTTTAATACAAATCAATAACCGATTTTTAACGAAAATAAAAAATTAAAGTAGCAAATTGTAGTAGGTACCAAGGTAGTAGACGATGATGCAGCCGTGGGAGAAGAGGCCAATGGGGAGATGGGAGTCAAAGTCAAGGCCGTAGGGCTCGCGGTTGGATCGGGCGAGGGTGGCGAGGAAGTTGTTGCTGTCGGCATCGATGGGGGAGTCGCCACGACGCCGGGGGGGGGGGGGTCAGTTGTCTATTGGAAGAATGTGACGATGTTGGAGTATGGATAGGGTTAGGGTTAGGGTTTGGAGGATTAGAGGGATATGGGATTTCGGATTGGGAAGGGGTGTCAGGATCGGGATGGAATTGGAGTTAGGATTTGGGTTTGGGTTTTGAGAGATTGAGATATATGGGGAAATTGGGGAGAGATCTGGAAAGAAGAAAGATCGGAATTTGGGGGGGAGATATCGGGAGAGAAGAGACAGAGATGATAAGTAATATTATGATATTAATTAAAGATATATATTTCTATTATTAAAGCACTGCACGTGTAATACACGTTCTTATTAAGTTATTTAATTTGAGCCTTTAATCGTGGTGATCAATATAATAGATCGACGGTCCAGATCTTCTCCTGACAAATTTTTTTATTGTGGCTTTTATAATAGAAATAGATTATTAAAGCATTGCACGTGTAATACACGTTCTTATTAAGTTATTTAATCTGAGCCTTTAATCGTGGTGATCAATATAATAGATCGACGGTCCAGATCTTCTCCTGACAGATTTTTTTTATTGTGGCTTTTATAATAGAAATAGATTACTAGATTTGTCCGGGGGACGTGCCTACTGCACGTCTTCGGAACGATACAAAACACGAAAAGTCCTGTAAACAGTAAAACAATAATTATGTAGCTCAAGTTTGAATAGTATGACAATAATTAGTTGTAAATAAAAGTCCATGTTTCCATTAGAGTGTAAAATCTAACTTTTTAGAACTTTAAGTGTGGAAAATGATAAAAATTAACTGTTGAAGAGATATTTGCTATTTTCAATATAACATGTGTAATAAAAAAAATATAAAAATTCTAAAAATTTACAAATCTGAAATCTTAAAATCTAAATTTTTAAATAAATAAAGAAAGAGGGAGAGGCAGAGAGATATGGAGAGAGAGAAAGAAAGAGAGAAATATGAAAAAGTGAAGAGAGAAGAGATAAATAACAATAAAGTAATGAGTTTTTTAGTTTTGGGGGGAGGGGGGAAATTTGGTTTTGGAGTTTGAAATTTTGGGGGGAAAATATGTTTTGTGAGGTTAGATCTGGGCCTTTAATTTTGAGAGAATTGAAGGTGAGTCACTTGATAGCTTTCTTTGTATTTTATTACTAGATTTGTCCGTGGCCACGTGCTTACGGCACGTCTTCAGAACGATACAGCATATGAAAAATCTTGTAAACAGTTTATCAACAATTATGTAGCTGAAGTTTGAATAGTATGACAATAAAAGTCCATGTTTCCATCAGTATATAGTGAAAAATAATTATAAGTTGGTGTATAAAAGTCAAGTCCATGTTTCCATATATATATAGATAGAGAGTGAGTGAGTGAGAGAGAGATAGAGATAATTAAATAAATAAATAAGTTGTTTTGGGGTGGGGGAATTTGAATTTGAGTTTTGGGGAAAAACTTTTAGAGGAAAAATGTGTTTTGTGAGATTAGATCTGGGCCTTTAATTTTGGGATAGATTGAAGGAGAGCCACTTGATTGTTTTTTTGTGTGTTTTATTATATAGATATAGATGTTTACTTTATGCCTGATAGAAGTTGGAAACTCTCATACTTTTTATCTTTCTCCCTTTTTATAAGTTTAGTTGATGCCCGATTGAACTTTTGTTGTCTTATCAATTTTTTTTTTACTTTTTTGATTAAAAGATGACCTCGTTATCGCTACATTAATGAATAATTAACGAAACAAAATAGAGGTAATTACAAATACTTCATATCCTTACTGTCAAAATAAAGCATTTAAAACCGGAAACTTAAAAAAAAGAAAGGAAAAAAGAAAGTAGAATGAAAGTAAATAAGTAACGCGTTAGATAGTGGTCTAGGGCGAAGGACAAAACTTATAATGTAAACTCATCAGACACTTTGACCTAGCTAGTAGAATGCCTCGAAATAAGATTTTGACCAAACTGGGGTAAAGCTATGGAACTTGAAAGATTTTAAATCTGGTAAAAGACGTAGTATATATGTGCAAGTGCAATCCAATTTCAGTACAACTATGAGAAGGAATGAGAAGGGTTTGGGAATGTGGCTAAGTCTATCATGATCTGACCCATTGTTAGAAGCAAACTTGTTCAAGCTTGGTCCAAGCTTTTGAGCTCGATTGTCAATTCGTCTAAGGCACGGCCCTCAAGGTAATTGTTGGATGGCCAAGTTTACATTGTTTTTTTTTTTTTGAGTTAAAAGGTGGAATAACACCACCCTGTTTTATTAATAAGAAATTAATAAACAACCCCGCAGAACCGAGAGAAAAGCCAAGTTTACATTGTTAAATGTATGTATATATACTTCTCATTAATGGTATATTGATATATGACCATTAACTTTGTGGTATTGTTATATGAATATTCTTTTGGTGAAACAATAAATACGTACATTGAGATAGGTCAGACCCGACGAGATACGTGCACAGGCCCATCGGTTGGTTTGGATCTGGTGAACAAAGTAGACACTCACACTGGTATAGTTGCTTTACTATTATATAAGTGAGTGAGGACCTAGGAGTTACCATATTGGCATGTGTATCTATGCTCATTCATTAATCAGACTAGAAAGTAAGATGGATCATATCGAACAGATGAGTCTAGCTCAAAATTAGGATTTTGAGGTTGATATATGTTAAAAGACTAGAAGATAAGAGGAGAAGATTAAAATAAGAGGCAGCTCCGGTTGGGGTTGAAATGAGGGAGAACAATAGAGTAGGAATTGCAACATTTTACCCTTACCAAATTTACAACCAACTTACAATTAGCAAAAAAATGTATCCAAGTTGGTGGGGCAACGGTAGTCCGACAATTTTATTGTTTGTGCTCTACTTTGTCCTATTCAAGTCAAAGTGAGGGGTGTCTACGGTCTCTCTCATGCCATGGGGGCTTGGAGGGGATGGTGGCTTTTGTTCAGCAGTCAGGGGACTGGACAAACTACGTTGCGAGGGGTTAGTGAGAGTCAACGAGGGTCAGGCGAGGGGATGAGAACCAGGACACAATATGTATAAGGAGTTGTCAGATTGGTGGAGTGTCTGCGGTCTCTCATATGGTGCTTGATGTTGACGCGTGAATCATTAATGGTAGCGACAGAGGTGTCCGTGCGAGCAGTCAGGGGAGAGAACATCTTACGTTGCGAGGTGCCAGTGAGAATCAACGAGGGTCAAGCGAGGGGATGAGAACCAGGACTCAATCTGTACAGGGAGTTGTCATATTGGTGGAGTGTTGCAGTCTCTCATATGGTACTTGAAGTTGACGTATGAATCACTGATGGGGGCGACGGAGGTACCGTGCGAGCTACGGAGCGGATAAACGGTGTACAAGCAAGAGACTGAGAGAGATAATGAGCTCAAATTGGTATGAGAAATTGACTTGGACGAGGTCACCCGATCAGTATGATTAGATTTCGTTGTATTTTTGTTTGTTGGTTGGGGTGTATGAATTCCAAAACCCAGCCTGTTGGGATCTAAACTTCATAAGCCTTATTTTTTGTTGTTTGTTTTGTTAAATTTTTTAATGAAACACGGGGGGGGGGGGGGGGGGGGGGGGGGGGGGGGGGGGACCTTTTATGGTAAAAAAAAAAAACATTGTACCCTTACCCCTCTAATAAGGTCTAAATAATTAACTCTTACTTTACTCTAAAGTGCAAATGCTTATCCTTACCCTGCCGGTTTTTAAGAAAATTAGATCACCTTAATCTAGTGGGTAAACCAGTGAAAGCTAAAATATTTATGTGTGTTTGTGTGTGTGGGGGGGGGGGGGGGGGGGGGGGAATCCAGGGG